>CAUJNA010003548.1:385898-398398 GCA_963377175.1 Effrenium voratum | reverse complement strand
ACTGCTATTGGGTTGGATCTTAAGACTTTAACTTGTTGGTTGAAATCAAGTTGGCTTTTCCACTAACCCCGAACAAAGGTGAAGTCGACTTTTTGCAGGGCGGTCAACAGCAGCAACCAAGTATTCCACAAAACATTCCCAGCCGGTGCCATGCCGGGCCGGCTCGCGGAAATGCTGGCCAGCGCCTCAGTGCCCAACTAAAAATCTGCGAAGAAGAAGGTCTGGGATGTCGATCTGGGGAAGGAAGCCTCCTTTTGCTTGATTCATTGTTTGTTGTTGCTTTGTTGTTTCTTTTTGTTCATTTATGTTATGTTTTTAAGGGACACCTACAGAAAGCCAGCCAGTTTGGGGGGGTCCCCTATTCTGAGACACCCGTTTAATGAGGGGCACTTCCTTTGGACCCACAGCGCCACCCGCGTTTCACCCGGCCCCGATGTTCGGAGCCTCCGGGGCGCGGAAGGAACATGTCACGTGGACCATAGTCTCACCGAAATACATTTAATGCGGACCATCATTTCACCTAAATACATGTAATGTGGAACCCAGTTTCACCTAAATACATTTCATGCGGACCGGAATCAAAGATTGTTTTGGTTGGGGGCCAACGCTGAGCTGGGCTTGCGGCTGACGCCCTTGCAAGGTTAAGGTATATGTGGGGTGTTTCCAACAACTTGCATCCGATTTTGCCAAATGCCGGTCCCTTTGTTTGTGTGTTTGTTTGTTTGTTTGCTTGCTTGTTTGTTTGTTTGTTTGTTTGTGCTTGTTTGTGCTTGTTTGTTTGTGTGTTTGTGTGTTTGTTTGTTTGTTTGTTTGTTTGTTTGTTTGTTTGTTTGTTTGTTTGTTTGTTTGGTTGGTTGGTTGGTTGGTTGGTTGGTTGGTTGTTTGTTTGTTTGTTTGTTTGTTTGTGTGTGTTTGTGTGTGTGTGTGTGTTTGTTTATTTTGTCCGCATCAATTTTCGGGCCTTTTGAAGAGAGCGGTTGAGCGGGGTGATGTGTCCGCACAAAAAGGGAGCCCTGTTAAAGGGACAAAAGGGGATAGTCTAGGCACCGGGGCCAAGTTTTGTGCAACACAAAGGCGGATTTGAGAGATTAGCACTCCCCCCCTCCGGGTTGACTGCTTAGGGCGATGGATTCATGGCGGAAAGTCAAGTGGTTAGTAGCAAGGGCTATCTCCAGTGCTCTGTTTTAGACTTCGGATGAATAAACCAGTGCAAGGTCTTTTCCTGGGTGTTCCCCCATGAAGGGGTTGCGCTCGATCCGTTCCCTTGAGGACACGGCGTTGGATGATCTGGTGGAAGGCAAAGGCGGTAAGGCCGGCTATGGCACCTTGGTTCACAAGCTGAATGCTTTCGTGTTCCACAGTCGGGACGGGTTTCTTACCAGGATCTACAGGGGTTTTCCCTGGATCTCTAGGAAACTGGAAGCACCGGGAAGTTGGGTATGTCTTGCTGTTTGATTTGGCCGAAGTATCCTATTTGCGTTCCGGAGTACTGGCTCAAGTTGAACAATTCCTTGTGGAGGTTCCTTTTTGAGCAAACCTGAACATGCCAAGTGTAGGTTTTTTGGTGTCCAAAACCTAGTCCTGCCCCGCGCTCCCGACAAGAGACACCTGACACCTGCCTGGGGCATTGACTGAACCGTCTTCCTTGTTTTTTCAAGGTCAAACCAGGACAATTTGGCAGAGGCTGAGAAGGCATTGGGTTCCCCTGGCGCAGCATACCGTTGCGCCATCCACCTTTTTTGGATCGACCTTTCTACCAACTGCAATTCTGGGGTTCCGCTAGACTACGACCGTGTCAAGCGCTTCGCGGCCTGTGCGCCACTTGCGGGAGATGGTCGAAGCCGTGGCCCCGAACCAGAACCTGGCGCAGACCAAAGGCAGATGGAAAGTCACCCCCGAGGAGCTTGCGCACTCCCTGATCTTCAGGGCCGCTGGTCGAGGTCAACACGAGCCAAGAAGAGCAGAAGTTGGTCACCCGGAACCTTTGGGACCTCAAGGCCCCTGTCTCCGGAAATCCCCTGACACCACTTTGAAACCAGAGGACATCATGGGTGTCTTGGAATTTAGAGGGGAATCATCGTTCCATGGTTTCTTAGGTGATGCAGGATTTGTTTCCATGCGCAGTATGAAGAATGAGGCATGGGTTTTGCATCCCGGTCGTGGCTGGTGGAGTCTCCCTAAGCGGATTGTATACGCATGGCGTGTCTTGAGGGAACCCCTTTGCGGTTTTGACAAGGCAAAAGGAAAGCCACAAGCTTGGGGGTGAAAACGACAAGCCCATGTGAGCCCTCTTGCCCTTTGGGGCGAATTGCCCAATCGGGAGGGTTGATGGGCCCAGAACCTCCCTTGCAAGTGAGGACGGCGGTTTTTTTCGCGTTTTCAAAGGGTGGAATGATCTCTGAATGGTACCAATGTAAAAGTTTGATTCCAGTTGCTGAAGTATTTGTCCTGTTGAAAGGAACTTTATCACTACTGGACACATGTTTGTTCCAGGGGACTTAAGCAACAGGTGTGGGTTCCTTTGACTGTACTGCGCGAATTCCGACCGCTCTCAGAGGGGGGCCCTCCCCTTAGCAGTAGAGGGCCCCCTGTTTTTGTTTTTATCAGAAGTTGATATGTATCCTCCCATTTTAATCCATTTTGTGAATTTTACGGGCAATTCCGGGATCACTGGTTTAAATGCGGCGGAACCATTTTTAACTTGTGTTCCGGGATAGACACTTGAGAAAAGTGGGGTTTGGCTGACCCAGCCAGAAGTGGGATCCCCCCGCAATTAGAACAACCCAGTGCTTTAGGACCCTAAGCATCAGTGGACCCTCCATTCCTTTGGGGCATTTTGCTTGGATTTTAGGACTTTAACTTTTTTGCCAACTAATGGGTTTTCCATTAAACCACTAAAAGTGAAACTTTTAGCAGGGGAGCAGAAAGCAACCGAGATTCGAGACGTTTGATCTCCATTGGAAGACTTTGGATCCGTGCAACAGACATACCTACATTCTCTGGCTGTTGATATAAGAAGTTTGTCTTTTGACGGTGCCCGGGATGCCTCTAGCGAGGCTCAGTTTGCCCAATGGATACCAGGGTTGTGGATCAAAGGCTTTATCCCCACTTCAATGATAGGCTCAGGGAATCTCGCACAGAATCTGCTGAGCGCGGCGGACAGAGCCCGAGCCCCGAGAAAAATTGAAAATGTTGGCGCTCATTGGCGCGAGCCACGAAAAAATACCCCTGACATAGGGGGTTAGTCTTCGGGAAACCCTTTTGCTGTATCACAGAAGGCTACTCACACAGACGCCGCACGTTGTATTTCCCAACAGCAATCAGCTGGCTGTGGTTTCGTGCTGAACACAAGGCCCTGAGCGGCGGAAGGGTGCCAGAAGAGGGCCCTACGAGGCGCGCTTTGGCAATGAAGCCATTTGTCGAACCACATTGATAACCTCACCATTGTTTTTTGTTCTTTGTCCCTGCAAAGCAACCTAAAGAAGGGTATATTCCCGTAAAGAAAAGACTGAGCCATGTTTAACGCGTGCAGATCTAGTTGGAGTTGCCCAAGTATTCAACCACTTGAGAATTGTCATCTTCTAGGCTGAAGCAAATGCCGGACGCAAACCCGCCACGGCTTCAACACAAGGGGAGCAACAGTCAATAGTTGTTGTCATCTACTGTAAAGGGATGACATGGGCACACGAGTCCCAAAATACCACCAGGACTGGGAGGGATTCACCAAATCCAATGTCGCAACAAGCTTTGACCTTGGCTCGGTGTCAACGGTCCTGGTCACCATAACCCTAGTTTGCTGGTTTACATGGCCAGTCTTTGCTCCGGATCGCCCCATGGAGTCGGAAGGTTGGAGGTGGGCCTTCTGCTCGGGGCTTATGGGCCAGCAACGGGCGTTTTGCTTCCGTGCGAGACATGCACGGAATGAGAAATGGAATGACCCGAGAAAAACCATCCGTTCTGGCTTCCTTGAAGGGAATCCCAAACGGTTCATTCCCAACACCGAGACTCGGTCATTCCCTACCTATCGCACCAGCAAGTTTGTCAGGATTTGTTCGCTTTTGATCTTGTTGAACCGTCACCTTAGGGCCCCTTGGTCTCTTGGTACCTTCAAGGCAGATTGGTTGACCCCTTCTTCTGCTCAATAGCCATCCTCGAAGAATACCAAAGGGCGGTTTGGGTCATGGTTCCCGGTTTGGAGTGGTTGAAGCATTGCCTTGCGCGCCCCTAGATTGAAGGTTGACCGCTTTAAACCCCTCACCATCCTCAAATGGACCCTATGGTCACCTTTCGCTTGCCGAGGATTGAGTCGTGTTCCGTTTGGGTGCTGTTTAGAGGGAAAGGTACCGGACATGTTTCTATCGGTTGATTCCCCATTCTTTTAAGCCATCGTTCTTTTCAAAATCCGGCCGGTTCCCGGGGTTTCCGGAGGTTGTCTAGAACGATTCGGATCCCTGGGTTGAGAATGGAACTGGAAGGTAGCACCAGAATGTTGACCAAACTTGAAAACTGGACATGGACTCTTTGGACTGGGCTTGGTTGTACAAAACGGGTCGTGGGTGAGATGGGTCCATTCAAGGAACGTTCTTTTTAACGGCCAAGCGGTCAAACGGACACCCGTAGGTCACGTTCTGCAAGAACGCCGTCCATTCATTGAGCAAGGACCATGTTATTTGTCCAGGCCATCCCTTTCTTGTTTTGGCATGTGAGTCACTGATGAGAAATTCCTCGCCAAGGGGAGCCAAACAAAAGGGAGTGACCATTGATCAGGTCAGCTGGTGGTTTGGATTGGTGCTTTGGGACTTTAAATCTTGGCTCTAGAGCTGGGGGGGCAAAGGTGCACTTTCCCCCTCCAAAAAAAAAAACAATTCTACCCACCAATCTGCGAGTTTCACAATATTTCCAGAATCTGAAACAAGGGATCCTCAAGTAAAGGATCTTTGCCATGAGCTCGTTTTACCCCGGATCGGTGAGCTCGCAATAAGATAGGCAGAATCGAAGCCACCAATTCGGCAGAAGCTGAATGAAACCATCGGGGGCAGAACCATTGACCCTCGACCCTCAACCTGGTGAAACTACCCTGTGGCGCAACGGGGCTGCTGTTAGGTTTTTGGAGTCAAAACATGAAACAGGGAAATTGATGTTTTCTTGCGCAAGAGCCCAAGGAACCCGGAAGGGGTTCTCAACTACCCACCCCGATGGTACCTACTCCCCGAATAGGATTCCTAGGTCTCCCAGTGCCCTTTTACCGCTTTTCGCTTTTACCCTTTTCGGGGGAGGGTTCCCCTCAAACAAGTTGGTCCCCTTATTCTAACCTCTACTGGAGGACCTAGGATTCCATACCCCGAAGGACCCTGAGGCTTTGACCGATCCCATGCCAGGAGCGCCAGGAGCGCCAGGAGCGCGCTCGGGACTGGGACGAGAATTTCGAGTGCCGAATCCCCGCGGATGCGGACGTGAGACTCGGCCAACCTTTGGGGCTTTGGGATTGAAATCGGTGGATGGGTTGCGAAATCCCTTTGACAGCAACACGAAATGAAGCCGTGGCTGAAACTATAACGTTTAAGTTGGTTACTAGGAATCAAATCGGAAACCAGGGTTTGTTAGGTGGTGCAAGATCTCGTCCATCCACACCAGGGCAAAATAGGCTTGATCAAATGGGTTTGCGATCTTTTTGAGGTTGCATCTTTAAGGTTGGTGAAAGAGAAGCCAAAAGGATACCCGCCCTGTGCTGGTCCCCGATTGTGACACGATTCAGGGGATCCTAGCTCCCTTAGCTTAGCGGGATCGCAAGGGAGGTTGCTTAAATAACATGTGTTTAAACATGTTTAAATGGGCAACTGGTCAGGAGGCGGACAACGCCCTCGAACACATGTTTTGACGCTGTACTGGTTGGAGCACTGGCCGTCACGTCGGGGTCTCCTCCAATTGTACATTTTTTTATTTTCTTTGAGGGCGCCCCGTTCTTGAAATGTTTAAGATCAACCAAAAGGCACCCTACCACAAGTTGAGATTTTGGGGTTCCCCTCGAAAACGACAAAACCATAGGGCAGACGTATGAAGAATCTGTTGCCGTGAACCCCAGGGCCAAGGAGCACTATCCAAAGGGCAAGCCTTTTAGCTTCCATCTGCTGAAATAAATATGTTTCCTCTTTTCCCTTGTTGGCTTAAAGGGAATCCATCACTACTGGACATTTGTTCTAGCATTTGTTCCAGGGAGCCTAAAAGCAAATGGAACTTAGGCACCCGGAGAGACGAACTTAATCGAGAGGTTGAAGCTTGGCAGAAAGGCACGGTCTTGGCTTAGCGGGTGAGGCAGAGCAGAACCATGGAAGTTGGTTGGGGGGGCTTTGAATTTTCTGTGCTTTGTTGTGGGGATGGATGGATGGATGGATGGATGAATGGGTGGGTGGGTGGGTGGGTGGATGGATGGATCGATGGGTGGGTGGGTGGGTGGGTGGATGGATGGATGGATGGATGGATGGATGGGTGGGTGGGTGGGTGGGTGGGTGGGCGGATGGGTGGATGGGTGGATGTGGCTGTGGCTGTGGATGTGGATGTGGATGTGGATGTGGATGTGGATGTGGATGTGGATGTGGATGTGGATGGGTGGGTGGAAGGGGGGTGGTATGAAAGAGGGCGTGCCCTTAAATGTTGTCGCATGTCGTGTTGAAGAAACACACATTTGACATGAAAGAATGGTGCCCGTATTGAACCAGGTGCAACATTAAACATAAAGCAACAAGTGATTGAGTGAATGCCTCAACGACACAACTAAGAAATCCAATGCATAGATTTGTGTACATGTTCACCATGTCCATCTGTTTGAACAACTTTCAATTGACTTGGCCGCTTTTTTCTCAACGGAGGAATCGCGTGGCCGGGCGCATTGCCCACGGCGTGCGGCGGCATGCCACCTTGCGCTTCGGGACGAAAGTTTGCCCTGTTGGGTCGCGGCAACCAACGTTCACACCCTTGCCCGATTTCCCCCCCATCCGGCAAGTGAAAGAGCACGTGTTCCTGAAGCATGCAGAGGCAGTGCAACACTTTAAACCCCAAGACCAAACAGCTCAAACCAACTGTAGACCCTTTCTTTTTGCTAAGAAGCTGAAAGCTTTGGGGTCTTTGCCCAGACTCCGGAGTGTTTCGGAGCTCCACGCTAGGGTTCTGGAAGCAGGTTGCTGTTGGGGATACCACCTGGGCTGAGTTTCAGGATACCCTTTTTTAGAGTTGGATTCAATCGAAGCCAAAGGACACGTCATCATATTTGGAGTCTTATAATCCGGACAATTGCTGTGGGTGGGCAACATCCAATCCAGGAACCACTTGGGATGGGTGAAAGCCTATGAATAATGGTTGATAAACAGGCAGAAACCACAAACATCAGAATGCATCGATTTTGTCCGTCGTCAGAACTCCAAGTCGTCCTTTCGGGGGAATTGGTAGGGCCTTCAAGACTTGGCAACCAGGGGCACAGGTTGCCAGTGTTCCAATGGCCCATGTCTTGTGTTCTAAGTGGGATTTGCGGGATGGAGCTTGTGATGACGCATGTCTTCTCGCCAATCTGCGGCCTTGGATTCCCTTGACCGGCCTCCGAGTAAACCTGAGATTGACATCGGGCGTTTTTTTCCAACACTTATGCGGGTGGGGGGTCAAAATCGTTCCGAAATAAGGGGCATATGCTTTTGCGGAGACTTTCCAGGTTTCGATCTGGAGCAGGGTCGTCAACTTCCACAAATGCTAAACTGAGGATTTGACCTATGCTATTCCGATGATCCCGATGTGTTTGTTCCCTTCTTGGAACCAATGGTTGTGTGTGTCTTCAAATCGAGGACTCCGCCTTGAAATGGATGCCGATTCAGATAGACGCGCAGTTGGGTCAACATGTGCAGTAGACTGAGGGACATGGGAAGTCACTTCCCACGTGGAACGCGGGGAAACCTTGGCAATTTTCACCATGTCTTGCTGCCGCCGGCTTTTGAGCCTCCCTTGCTTTCGATGGTGTACTTCGGTCGAAAAATTGTCAAAGTGCATCCCTATAGGTGCCAAGGGACGCTTCGGGTTTGGTTTTTTTAAGGTTAAGTTTCGCAGTCGCAGACAATCAGCATGTTGACTGATGTTTGCCTGAAAAGGAGGCAGACATGATGCCAAGCCACCCAACAGCAGATCCGATTTGCAAATACCACGGGCATGTGAAGTTCCATGTTGTGCGGGCCAAAGGTGATTCGTGTCCAGCCCCTTTGAGGGTCTCTTGGTCGCTCCTTGAAGCCCTCTTAAGCAAACTACGATGCATGTGTTGATTTTGAGAGATGGGGGTGTCCAATTCCTTTCCCTTTTAGTGGGGGATTCAGACCACTTCGACTTGAACAGGTTTGGCAATTGTATGTGTATGTGTCAAAATGGGGGTCCCTTGAACCCAACCTACCAAAACGTTCTTCATCAAAAGCACACCCCCATGGCTATGGGTCAAAAGCCCGGTTATCCCCCAGTGAACATCCCAATCCCCACTCAAATAGGCGTTATGGGTGGTGAATTCACCAAAACCCCCAAAATGGGATCCCAAAACGTTTTTGACAACCACAGCCACATCTGGGAGGGCGAGATTTCCCGTCCCCTCCCTCCCAGTGTGGTGGTGGCGGCCTGGGATGGTATTTGGACCGCCCTCAAGGCCGGCGATTTGGTACGCAGAACCTGGGGTGTCAAAAGGATATGTGGCTTGGTGGCTCCCAGCCATCCCCTTAGCTTTTTAGCCTTTTAGTGTTTAGTGGTAGTTTTGAACTTTAAACTTTTAGCGGGGCATCTGAGGGCAGCCCAGGTGGGTATGGGTCATATTAAAACCACCAGGAGACCGCAGGTTTTAGTCCTTCTTTCCATTTGCCAGGGTTCCATTTAGGGTACCTATTTTTTCTCCCACAGCCATGTTGGATTTGGTTCCCCAAAGGTCCATCGATCGGAGTTGGGCAAGTCCTACTCCCTGGTTTGTTTTGGCGTTTTTTTTTGGGATTGGACCATAAGGGTACGGGCCAATCAGCAAAGGGAGAAAATGAAGCAAGTTCCAAAAAAGGACTGGGGAAAGCAACTCGCCTGATCACGGCAACCTTCCCACCACGTGGGTGGAACCTCCTAGCTTGCGGGGGTTGGAAACTCACTGCCTGAGCTCCTGGACTTTAATCACTTGTCGGGCTTGGACCACTTCTGCAGTTCAACAAGTTCAGGCTATTTTGGCTAGTCCAGAATCTAGCCAACCAGGGTAAGGGTTTCGATTGGAACCATGGCCCACATAACCGCTGGAAACCATCGTGGATTTGAGGGATAGAGGGTCAGCGGAAAGCAAACAAAACACAGACCACTCCCCACCCCTCCCACCCCTCCCACCCCCCCCAAAAAAAAACAACAACAACAAAAAACAGCTCTGACCTTGCTTGGCTCGGGGTTATTCATTTGTATGGGCTTGCGGTTCCATGAATTGTTGCCTATATACTTTTCAGGCAGCGCTCTGTTAGACAATGGCCGAACACTTAGTCTCAGTGATTCCATTCCCCTGTGTAGTCCAATTACTTCACTGCTCTTGGAGAGCTTGTTTTTGATTTTTGTTCTGGGTCTGTTCATGTTTAATTTAGTAGGGGGCTGCAACAGTCAACGTTGTTAGCGACCATTCCAAGGGTTGTGAAGATCAACCAAGGGACCCACCCAATGGGAGAATGGCAGCTGGGATCCACTGGAAGTGGAGTCTCAGGGCCTAATAACCTCAGACAGAGCGGTCTATCATGCGCAAAGCCGCCAGTCGACGGTCGGGCAGGCTTGATGCGTGGAGTTGGTTTGTTCTTGCCCCAACGGGCAAAGCGAAGTTATGTTTATGTTTTGATCTGGGCTCAGCATCAGAAACCGTCTTTCTGCAGGGACGCCAGCTGGAATATGCTGATGGCGGGACACCAGGCTTCAGATTACCACTTAATTTGTGTGAAGGGGCTTCAGGCACTTGTCGAGGACGACTAGATAAATGGAGTGGAGGTGCTCCTTCCCTGCCGATAGCCCAGTATTTACAGGCGGATTCCACCCGTGAAAATTTGGTTTAGGTGGTGTCCTTTAGGTCCTTTGGCGAAAGAAACAAGCACCTTTAAGGCCAACGGATATTGCTTCTGGAGAGGGAAACTCGACATTTCGTGGTGGGTATGTAAACTCAAAAGGGCTGCCGCCCATTCCGGGGATCTAGTAGGAACCCAGGTCCGCATGATAAGGTGTACCAGCCACCTACCACACACCCGAAAAGTAAGTTGCGGTGTATGAAAAACGAGTACTTCTTCCCCTCACGCAACATGGGTTTGTTTGTTTGTTTGTGCGTGTGTGTGTGTGGTTTGTGGAGGTACACTTTGTTTCGTGGCTTTAGAGCGGAATCAACCGAAACACCATGTAATTATAGTACAGGGTATCCATATTTTATGTTGACAAACTTACAACAGGGTTTCCAACCAGCCAGGTCGCTCTATGTAGCTGGCATTCGGCTTCACAAACACATTCTCCAAACCCAATTCCACAAGCATCTCACAGACTCCGGGCAGTTCTTGGATATAAATATCTGTCAAAATCGGGGTACCTCTTAAAATCTGGTGGTTTTCCTGATACCCTCAACACTGGTGGCTTTCCAAAACTTGTGGTGTTCCTTTTTCCGTTCCAACCCCAAACATTTGGCACACCTCTTAAAACTGGCGGTTTTCCTTTGGTTTGGTACCCTCAAAGATACACAAGCCTCCTAAAATTCGTAGATTTCTAGAACTTGTGGTTTTCCTTTGGTTTCCCGTTCCAACCCAACAGGGTACCCCAAAAATGTATATATATATATATAATAATAATAATAATAATAATAATAATAATAATAATAATAATAATAATAATAATAATAATAATAATAATAATAATAATAATAATAATAATAATAATAATAATAATAATAAATGCCTCCTGCAGAAGCCCGGAGTTGGATTGGACGATGTTTGCCCAGTTCCGTCAGGCCATTGCGAGAGCGAGAGTCTACCTGGAGGAGGATGCCATGGCAACCTGGCGCCGAGTGGCTGACTGGCAGACGCTGGAAAAAACGCGCGCGGGTGGGTGGACCAGTTGGCAAATTTGGATTTGTTTAGGTTCAAGCAAATGCTGAATTTTGGGAACTTTGGGAATTCAGACTTCGGCGATTTGTCCTTTCGGGGTAATCCTTGCGAAGGAAAAAACGAAAGCTATCCGAGTCCGCCCGTGTGGCCCGGGGGGCTTCTTTTGGTGGATGTGTCTCTTTTTTTTGCGGGGGACCCCCCAAGTGGTGGTTTCCCTTGGAAGCCAAAGACAAGGGGCCCCAAAAAGGGAACCGAGACAACGGATCCTGGTCAACTGGCTGCCGCCATTAGGTTCCAGTGAGAGAGGCTTGATTTTCCGTCCAGAGGTGTGTGTTTTTGTCCGGCATGTATGGGTTTGCTGTGTGCCTTGCTCCCAACCCAACCATGAGGGGTGTACATTGGCTGCTTTGCGCCATTCCTGGTGGAGCGTTTTCCATAATTTGGGCTATCAACCGACCTATTTTGGTATGTTTGTGACTATTCCTGTCTGCACAAATTTAGACGAGCTCACGCCCAGCATATCAAGCTCGCCTGTGAGGTTCTGGTTCCTTGCCCGAGGATTCCTTCTTTCATCCGTTTTCTGGTGTATGAAGTATAGCAATTGGCCCAATATGTTTGTTTCTTCCTTTTTGCGGTGAAGGTGAATACGGGTACGTGGGTCATGGAGCATGACCCTTGGAAACATGGGGCATGACCTTCTTTTGGGTGCTGTCTCCACTTTTAGGGGTCGAGGGCGGCCGGTTTCCTCTTGAACTTGCCGGTTTGCCTCTTCCGCCCAAGCGCGGGAGAGTACTTCAAAAAGCTGGAGCGCTTTGCTCAGGGGTTTGTTTGGGGTTTGGACCAGGGCAAGTGGCAAGGTTGGGTACCCTCCCACCAACTAAGCTGCAGAAAGACGACTTTCCTGGAAATGGGGGTTTGTGCACAAACCCATGTTACTTGGCGACTTTTGTTTGGCGAACAGCTCCATGGGACGATTTCTTCCCCCCAAGGACTTCAGCCTCGCACTGGCCCAGTCCAGGTGGGGGTTTCGGATGTTTTCGGGATCCATTTGCCTGAGGTAAAGGGGCCCAGAGGGCCCCGGAAATAGAAGCGGAAGCAACTGGCGAATGTTGACTCCATGTCAACCCTTGTGAATTAAATGTGGGCGTGAGTGGGGAATGAGATCACTTTTGGAAGGGCACACCCCCTGTTGATACCCCCTATTAATATAAACTGGGGTGGGTAAATATGGGGTCCACATGTTGCAGAAAAGCTGCTAGGCGATACAGTAGCGGTTTCTGAAACATCCGCCACAAGTGTACAAATATCAGAAAGGCCTGAGGCCCGCAAACTGAAAGCCTCATATGGGCACCTCGCAGTTGAGGAGAGACATCAGAGCCCTTTGATTGCACCACTTTG
>CAUJNA010003548.1:373398-380898 GCA_963377175.1 Effrenium voratum | reverse complement strand
CCCAAGGGCCCAATCCCGGGCAAAGGAATATAGGACAACCCCCATATGCATCTTAAGTATAGGTACCCTGAAACCCTTTGGCGGGGGACGTTTAGGTGGTGTGTTTGCAACCCTGGCTTCGATCAGATGCCACACACGCACACCGGAATCTACCTAATTGGCATGGAACACTGTCCTGCTGGTTCCCGCTAAAACACCAAGGGAGTTGCGCTAAAAAGAGCTACTATTGGGAGGACGACCCATTGCTTGGGTTCTGACACACGGATTTGATCGGATGGTACATGAGTTTCCTTTGGGGGCTCGTTTTGATAGAGCCTGGTTTGGGGTTTTCCGGTGAGTTGTGCTTAGGGAGTGGGGGGGGTACTCGTTTCAGCCCGGTTTCGAGTGAAACCAAAACGATCACAACCATGTTGCGCATGGTATGCGTTGAGATTCTCCGCCAAGTTCATAAGTGAGGCTGTATACCCGGCCCCAATACGAGTTCCTTCAGGTGAGCTGAGCAGGTCTCATTCACCAGCTCAATGGCCTCAAACTGCCCTTTTCAGATCAAAATCAACCCATTTTTGGGGGCAATGCCCCTTTGCTTACGGGTAGTCCAGCTACGCAATGCACAGCTGACATGTTGAGATCATGGCTGACATGTAGAGTTTGTTTCAGCCGCTGAAGGTGTGACACCGTCAGCTCCATAGTCTGACTCTTCAGCCAGGGAAAGAGTCAAGCCCCCTGCCAGAGCGATTCCAGCTTCCAGCTGCCCGTAGTGAAGCTACACCAGTACTGAGTACCCTGCCTCCTGAAGTAATAGATTGTGTTTCTATAGTGATTTTTTGTGTGTGTGTGGCGTCTCTTCCTGCTTGTGGTTCATACGTTCCCTTGGCACCTAATTTTCTGAACGACCACTTGTTGCCCCCTAGAAGCCATCCTAAGCTATCAAGGAACTCTCTTTTAAGGGAAAAGGTCGGATTTTTCCATTTGCTGAAGTGAATATTTGTTATTGTCCCCCTGTTGTAAAGGGAATCTATCACCGGAATGTGGACAAAGCCAAAAGGGAATCACCTTAGTGCTACCTTTGATTGCATCCGCAAGGGGAATTCTACCCTTCCATCAAGACTCAGTATGTCCTTCAAATGGACCCTCCGGTGGATTCCATGTTGGTGGACAGGAGTTTTTTTTGTTCTTATTATTTTGTTTTGTTTTTTGTTCTTAAATACATATATTATGTATATATATATATATACACATGTATATGCGTTTTACTGCTTTCCAGCGGGATACAAAATCGGGAGAAGGTTTTTGTGTGTTCCGTGAAGGCGAGGAGAAGTTCATCTCCTCCACTTCGGAGCCGGCGAAGTCTGCGGGCGCAGCGGCCAATGGGGCCACTTCGGCAGACAGTTGGCAGCTCTGATGTGCGCGGGTGTGTTTAAGGGCACCTGGACCCGCAAACTACCGATAAAGAACGGGGAAATCGCCCCAAGATGTTAGCTCGTTTTGTATGGGTAGTTTGAGGGTTTAGGTACTGTTTTTAGTTTTGTTCTTTTCGGTATGGTTTTAAAGGGGGAAAAAGGGAAACCACGCCCGAAAGGGGGTCCCCTATTTTGACGCAGACCTGCTTCCACAGCAGCTGAAAGCAATGGGGTGTCTGCCTACATAAGGTCAAGTACTCGGTGCGACTTGGGCTAAGGTTCCGGAAGGGTTCAGGGATTGCTGTTGGAGATGCCACCTGGGCCAACGCAGCCTGCTTATTTTATTGCGAGCTCACCGACCACGGGTACGGCGAGCTCACCATGACTATGGCCCTCTGCTTGGGGATCCCTTTTTTCGGGTATTGGAGGTATGATACCATTTGCAGATTCACGGCACCCGGAATTTCAGGTTCGCATTGTTCGCATTTCAATAGGTGCCTATTTACACCTTGTTTGCTCCTCGGTACCGAGAACGCCCTTTCACCTTTTCGAAAATTACGTAGAAGGTGCTGTTGAGGATTCGCAACCGGTGGAGCCTATTCGAGTGTCAGTCGGGGGTGATTTAGGAATAGATGCCAGATCTTTAGAGGTTGTTGGCAATCAATCACTTTTGAAAGTGGCTAGCTACTCTTGTAATATACCCACCAACCCCATTCTAATTGCTTAGGGCCCTACATGTTGTATGTGTGTGTGTGTGTGCGTTTTTTCCCCAACAGCTGAAAGCTAAGGGGTCTCAGCTGAACCTTACGCCTGGCCTACACCACCCCGCAACCTCCGGAACCTTCCTTGAACCTTACACCTGGCCTGCACCAGACCACCCCGGAACCTCCGGAACCTGCCTTGAACCTTACACCTGGCCTGCACCAGACCACCCCGCAACCTCCGGAACCTTCCTTGAACCTTATACCTGGCCTGCGCCAGACCACCCCCGGAACCTGCCTTACACCTGGCCTGCACCAGACATCCCCACCAAACCTTATCTGGAGGTGTAAGGTTCAAGGAAGGTTCCGGATTTTCCGGGGTGGTGCAGGCCAGGGTAAGGTTCAAGGAAGGTTCCGGAGGTTGTGGGGTGGTCGGTGCAGGCCAGGGTAAGGTTCAAGGAAGGTCTGGTGCAGGTGTAAGATTCAAGGCAGGTGAGGTTCCGGGTGGTCTGGTGCAGGCCAAATCTGCTCCGGGGTGGTTCGGGCGGCCCTGAGGTAAGGTTCCACGAAAGTTTTTCACCAGGGTTTGTATCATGGTTTGACGAGGGTTCCACGAGGTTCTGCGGGGTGGCGCGGGCACTAAAAAGAGCACCGCATGCTGTTGGGGATATCACCTGAACTTATCTCAATAAGCGACGGACAATAGTACTGGTAGTTTGTTGTTCATTTGGACGGGACTTGGGGGGCCCACTCATTCCCCCCTATGTTCTCGCAATAAGATAGGGGGCCTACCCAATTGAACCAATCGTAAGTAAGTAGTATTGTCCATGGCTCATAGACGGGGGTGTCGTTGTTTAGCACGAAAATTGTGGTTCCCTTTTGGTGTCCCTTTGAAACCACGTCTTCTGTTGGAAGGGCCTTGACTGCCCTTTAACCAGTAGCCCAAGAACAAAGGGTTCCCTTCCCCCTGGAAGAAGGGACAAAAAATGATTGAATCGCCTTGCAAAGCAGCCAAAGTCAAATCTAGATTCCCGATTGCTTTTTGTCAGCCAAACGCCTTCATTTTTGTGAAGTTCCCTGTTGCTTTTGGTCAAAACCAATACGACCTCAAAGAGCCCTACGGAACCCTAAGGCTCAGGGGCCCTATAGGGAACATCCTAACCGCCTTTGTCACCAAAACAAACAACCAGTGGCACCTTTGAGTTGTTCTCCTGCCTATTTTTTTGGTCACACAAACAAAAAACCCCTAGAATTTGGTCCTTGTGTCTTTTCCCGGTTTCCATTGTTCTTGGTGTTTCCATGTTTTGAATCAACCCCTAGAAAACCAAGCTCACACGCGCATCATCCAGGGAGCTTGGCCTGAGAAGAAGCAAAACCAACCGCAGCCGAGCGCCTTTAGTGTGATTTCCATAAATGTGTGGCTCATGGTGTCTTGACCTCCCTAACTCTGCTTAGGATCAGTTGCCCTAGAAAACAAACCTCTAGGGGTACCCTCCCCTTTTGTTTCCAGGGATCCATCTTTCAAAGAAAAGAGAGAGACAAAACACACCAGAAACACAAGGAAAACGGATCCGGTTTCGAAAAGAAGGATGGTCGAAATGAATCTTTGAGAGGAATCACCCCCCAGAATTTTGTCCTTAAGTTTCTTTTCCCGGTGTCCGCTGTTCTTTGTCAACAACCAACAACCAAAGCCAAAAAACCAAAACCAACAAAACCAGCAACCAACAACCAAGAAGGATCCGGTTTCAAAAAGCCGACCACCAAAAGAAACACACGCCCACCGCGGCCCAGCGAGCGCCGAGCGGCTCGCTGCTCGGTCGGAGGTCCGGAAGCACGGGGCGTGCTTCCTCTCCTTCAGCGGCCCGGAGGCCGCCCAGCGCGCCTTCGAGAGCCTCCAGACGGCCCGGGGGGGTGGGGGGTGGGGCGGAGAGCTGGGCTCCGGGGGGAGGGGGCAGATGGGAGGTTTTTGAGGCTGGTTTCCGGAGGTTTGCGGAGGGTTTCGGGTGGAGGTTTCCGGAGGTTTTCCGGAGGTTTTCCGGAGGTTTTCCGGAGGTTTTGGAGGCTGGTTTTGAGATGGGAGGTTTCGGAGGTTTTGTGAGCATGAGCTTTCCGGTGGCGACCATGCGAGTATGGGTCAAAAATGGGGTACCAATGGTTCCACAACAAGTCATATTCAATCTTTGGCTCAAGCACAACCTGTGGATGGTTGTGAAATCCATTTCGCACAGTCTTGGAAACCATGGTTGAAACCATAACGTTTGTTGGTATTTACAGGGGAATCGAATCAGAAGCCAGGGTTTCTTAGGTGGTGCAGGATTTCGTCCAACCACATTATAATTGGGTGGTTGCGAAATCAGTTTGCGATAGAAATAGATGGGTTCCAGTGGTCTAGATGGGATTTGTTCCATAAGGTCAACTATGGCTGTAAGGTTTTAGTGTTGACATTGGACTAAATATCCCCCCGCAGTTCTATGAAGAGGGAGTCCTTTCCTGTTGTGACCAGATGTCCTTTTGATCGGGTTTGGTTTGAAATAGACGGGTTCCACTGGTTTAGTCGGTGGTGCCGAAATCCGCTTCTTGCACCACGAAATGAAGCCATGGTTGAAGCCATAACCCCCCTCCCCAGTTCTATTGTGAGGGTCCTTTTTTGGTGGAGATTCCTTTCTTCGTGTGACCACTGAGTGACAGGTTGGTACATGTTGATTCCATCCGCATGAGAGTCTTCCCGTTCTGCCAAAGAGGTGTTCTGACAACCCGCAATTTTTGGAGCCGGTTCGTTCCCCAAATGCATCCAAAACAAGATCATCTACGTGCAACAATTTGGATCCTCTACATCAGCCGGCATCTGCGTGAATTGTTCACTGCCGGTAGGCACTGGACCCTCTAGAAGGGTTCGGACCTCCATTGGAAGGGTGGGGGGACTTACAAAATTAGATGCCACCTTGGAGGTTGCACAATTCTCAGAGTTATGTGGATATGACGTTTGTAAAGATGGTTGATTCAGTGTCCCTGTAGAACCACCAAACAAAGGGTTCCGCTCCCAAAACATCCGGATCTGAATGTATCCTTGCGACCCGGTGGATCCCCACGCCTCGCAACGCCAGATGCGGAGATACCTCGAGCAGGATTGGGACGGCGGCGCCTCGATCTGATCAGAGTCAAGCAAAGCGAATTGGTGACTGCTTAAGGGAGTCCTGAGGCGAGTGAGGACCCAGCCTGGTGTGTTTAGTGTGTGTGGGTAGGGTAACTGGACCTACCAGAAGAGGAAAGTGGTGACCTTCGTTTTTGGCCGGGGTTTTCCTTTAAAACCATCTACCAAAAAAGCAGTCTGCCCTTTTCGCCCATGGAGATCCACCACGGGCGAAGGTTCCTGAAGAGTTCTGAGGTTTGCGGCTACTTTTTGTCAGGTTTCGAATCCTCTCAACCCAAAACCAGGAGCCACAGGAGGTCTCCCTGATGAAAAAAAATGGTTTGCCTCCACAAGCAAAGCGTCTCAAGCTTCGGTTTCGCTGAAGGGCTCTTTTTTGAATCCCCAGAAAAGGTCCTCACCTTTCCCCAGAAAAGGTCCTCAAAAAGTGCCGCACTCCAATGGGTGTATCTTTTTTGAGGCTCGGCACCCGCTTTGGGTCGATTTACAGTACAAGCGAAGGGAAAAGCGTCTTTTGATGGATATTTTTCTGACACATCCACACATGCTTATGCGTAATTGGGGCGCTAAAATACCGTTGTATCGGTGGTCTTCGCGGTTTGCATTTGGTGGGTGTCGGTTTTGGATAGGCCCCTGTTGGATTTTTGGCTGGTAATATTGTCGGTTACTCGTTTGCAAGGAGAAGTTAACCACAGACATCCGGTGTTTTTTTGTCGTTTGGTTTTCCTTGTGTATGATGAATATGTCTATATGTCTGTAAATAATGTACATATATATATATATATAATGGTCCCCTGCCCCCTGATTCCCCTCTCTATGAATATATGTGCTCACCACCCCGCCCCCACCGCCCAAGATCTGCCTTTGCATGCGCACGGAGCCTTCTGACAGTCAGTCACTACCAAGTACATGAGGGTCATGCAAGAAGCGTTTTGGCTCTATCTTCTGACTGTCATCTGCTCAGCCTAATGTCCGCTCCTTGTGTAGGCACATCTTCCACCATTTGTGCTCTGGGCCATCCAGCCCAAGTGCACAAACGGACCGGCCTGTTGAGGTTGGCCACTTGGAGCCAGGCTCCTTGGCAGTAGCAAGTGCGTAAACAAATCTGCTAGTTCTGTCAAGAGAGCCAACATGAGCACAACAACTCTTGCCAATCCAGCGCCGTCTTTTGCTTCAATCACATGGGCTTCAAGGTGTGCGACCAGAGAAAGTTCTGCAGGAGGAACTGACTCAGATCAGGGCTGGCGAAAGCCCCCAGTCCTCAAGAGCACGGGGCGCCTCACCGGCTGCTGCCAATCTGCTTCGTTTGTAGCCTGCCATTCCACCAGCTCAGACCAGTCAGATTTCTGAGCTGATTCCTTCTGCTCATCTGCTTCCCTTGTGTCCTGCCATCTCACCAGTTCAGACCACGCAAGCTACTCATCTACCGCCTTATCCTGCCATCCCACCAGGGCCGCCCTGCTGTTTTTGTAAAACCGCCGGACGAGTCCAGCGATGCGCTGCAGGTCGGGACATCGCCTTCGCCCCACGCTTCGGCAAGAGCGGCAACATCTCCAGCGTGCTGCACCCCGGCAAAGACGTAACGGGCAAACCGGGGGGGGGGGGGGGGGTGGGGGTTGCCAAGTTCTTTTTGATGTGTGTTTTGTTTGTTTTTGCTTTCTTGTTGGGATTGCCCGGGATTTCTTTCCACAGACTTGAGGAGATGTTCGACTGTTGTTGTTCAGAAGTTGGCCCGACTTCGGATGCAGCGTTTCAGTTTTGGGTCCCTGGTGAAGTCGCCCCCAACAGGTTCCTGGTCTTGGCACAGCCAATTCCAATGTGTCCGTTCCTTTTGAACCTGGACCGTCCAATGTACCTGAAATTTCTGCCTCTCCTGTCAATCGGCCGGTTTGTGGTATTCGTACCTTTTCTTTCTTGGCGAGTCCTCTGTTTGGACCTCGAGCAGTTTTTGGAGGCATGGGGGCTGTCAGGTCCTAATGTGACCTAGCCGAGCAGACATTGTGTGCAAAAACGCCCGCAACGGCCCGCGCACAACCCCGTAAACGAGCTCAAATTCGAAAAGTGAAAATTTGAAATATCAACATTGGGCACTTGTTCACTGCTCGGGCAGAAATTGAAGAATCGGGCGCAAACTGTGTGTTCGAGCAGAAAAAGTATCAATGTAAGGTCCAGGAATGGGATTGCATTCTGAAATTTGCAGGCCAAAAAGGAATAGCCTTCGGGCGGATGTTCCTTGAATATTGCAAGCTCG
>CAUJNA010003548.1:355898-365898 GCA_963377175.1 Effrenium voratum | reverse complement strand
CACTTTGGCGATGCCGTTGCGAAATCGTGGCAGGCGCAGCACTTTGGCGATGCCGTTGCCGAAGTCGTGGCAGGCGCAGCATTCTGTGCATCTGGGTGTGTGTTTGTGTGGCAGGGGTCGCATTCGGCAGCTGTCTAGAGGGACAGGATGTTGTCGCGCGCGCGGCGGGGGGTGTGCGAAATCGTGGCAGGCGCAGCACTTTGGCGATGCCGTTGCGAAATCGTGGCAGGCGCAGCACTTTGGCGATGCCGTTGCCGAAGTCGTGGCAGGCGCAGCATTCTGTGCATCTGGGTGTGTGTTTGTGTGGCAGGGGTCGCATTCGGCAGCTGTCTAGAGGGACAGGATGTTGTCGCGCGCGCGGCGGGGGGTGTGCGAAATCGTGGCAGGCGCAGCACTTTGGCGATGCCGTTGCGAAATTGTGGCAGGCGCAGCACTTTGGCGATGCCGTTGCCGAAGTCGTGGCAGGCGCAGCATTCTGTGCATCTGGGTGTGTGTTTGTGTGGCAGGGGTCGCATTCGGCAGCTGTCTAGAGGGACAGGATGTTGTCGCGCGCGCGGCGGGGGGTGTGCGAAATCGTGGCAGGCGCAGCACTTTGGCGATGCCGTTGCGAAATCGTGGCAGGCGCAGCACTTTGGCGATGCCGTTGCCGAAGTCGTGGCAGGCGCAGCATTCTGTGCATCTGGGTGTGTGTTTGTGTGGCAGGGGTCGCATTCGGCAGCTGTCTAGAGGGACAGGATGTTGTCGCGCGCGCGGCGGGGGGCGTGCGAAATCGTGGCAGGCGCAGCACTTTGGCGATGCCGTTGCGAAATCGTGGCAGGCGCAGCACTTTGGCGATGCCGTTGCCGAAGTCGTGGCAGGCGCAGCATTCTGTGCATCTGGGTGTGTGTTTGTGTGGCAGGGGTCGCATTCGGCAGCTGTCTAGAGGGACAGGATGTTGTCGCGCGCGCGGCGGGGGGTGTGCGAAATCGTGGCAGGCGCAGCACTTTGGCGATGCCGTTGCGAAATCGTGGCAGGCGCAGCACTTTGGCGATGCCGTTGCCGAAGTCGTGGCAGGCGCAGCATTCTGTGCATCTGGGTGTGTGTTTGTGTGGCAGGGGTCGCATTCGGCAGCTGTCTAGAGGGACAGGATGTTGTCGCGCGCGCGGCGGGGGGCGTGCGAAATCGTGGCAGGCGCAGCACTTTGGCGATGCCGTTGCGAAATCGTGGCAGGCGCAGCACTTTGGCGATGCCGTTGCCGAAGTCGTGGCAGGCGCAGCATTCTGTGCATCTGGGTGTGTGTTTGTGTGGCAGGGGTCGCATTCGGCAGCTGTCTAGAGGGACAGGATGTTGTCGCGCGCGCGGCGGGGGGTGTGCGAAATCGTGGCAGGCGCAGCACTTTGGCGATGCCGTTGCGAAATCGTGGCAGGCGCAGCACTTTGGCGATGCCGTTGCCGAAGTCGTGGCAGGCGCAGCATTCTGTGCATCTGGGTGTGTGTTTGTGTGGCAGGGGTCGCATTCGGCAGCTGTCTAGAGGGACAGGATGTTGTCGCGCGCGCGGCGGGGGGTGTGCGAAATCGTGGCAGGCGCAGCACTTTGGCGATGCCGTTGCGAAATCGTGGCAGGCGCAGCACTTTGGCGATGCCGTTGCCGAAGTCGTGGCAGGCGCTGCATTCTGTGCATCTGGGTGCTCTGTAATCGCATCCATACAAGGGGCGCACGGTACATGTGTGTGGACATTTGAACTCACATCCTTGGGAAAAACATAGCATGTGGGGTTATCCGGTCCTTTAATTATTTTATTATGCTTATAACATTATCATGATTATTAATAATATCTAGTTTCATTTTGGAAATGGAAGGTGTCCGATTTCGAGCTGAAATGCTTAGACCTCCAGTGGCGCATTTCCTGTAAGACGCCATCTTTGGGACTCAAAGGTCCTGCGAAGGATTCACATTGCCGGACCCGCACATGTTTTTCACGTGGCGCATGCGAAGAGACAATCTGTTGGTAGTCTGGGAGAAAAATGGGGCGCAAACTGCACTTTTCGTTGCGCCAGCATTGTTGGGAAACGCCAATTTTCGAGGGTTGAAGTTCCAGGCGCTCTTTGAGGGTTGTTTGAAGTTGCAGGCGCTCATTTTCAGAGACACCCATATCCTTTGGGGGGGGCCCTCTGAGTCAGCGCACGACTCTCAACTAAAAACTCTCGATTGCACCGAGGACGTGCACCTCACGGCTGGGTATTTGGCCGCCGGGGTCAGGGAGAAGCCTGGCTGAGCTCAAAGAGATGAAGCCACAAGGGTAGATTGGTGGTGGTTCCAGAGATTCCATCCGGGATTTCGGAGCAACCCAGTGCAAGGATGAATCGTGAAAGGCCAGGTGTGCCTTTCCTTCGTCTTCAGCCAGCCAACAAGATAGTCCTGGATAAACTACGCATAGAGAAATCGGACACTTGCTCATACGTGTTGATCCATTTTTTTAGTGCAGTTTGAGGCACCCCACCAATTGCTGTCCAGTGGTTTGTTATGTGAACCTCCTAATGGCTGTTCCGGGTTGCCATTTGCAAGCCATTGAGGAATGCTGAAAGATAGGGGTTTCTGTTGTATGTCATGTTTCTTGGAAGGAGTGGGTTAGGTTGTTCCCCTCGAACACACACATAGACTCTGGAGGGAGTATATAGGCCAATCAAGATCGACTGCAAGCAAGTCGAGTGCCACAAAAGCAAACTCCATACCGAGTATGTTCGACGTAGCGAATTAGTCTAGCTTCACTCTTGTTACTTTATCAGGGAAAAGTCAAGCAACAACAATTCAGTGGAGTGGCCAAAAGGACTTTTGGGAATCACAGGAAGCAGGCCTGATTTACATAGATTCGTTGGCTAGGCTTGGAAATTAGGCGCCGTGCCCCTGCTGCCAAGTCATCTCTGTATTCATCAGACTCGCGTGATATCCATTGGAGGGTGGGGAGACCTCAAAGGGCCCTTTGTCCGCTCCCAAGATTCTTATGGCCGGCATTAAACATGAGCTGATTTTGGTGAAAGGCTTCCGTCGGTTGCAGGCGTGCGCCTGCTGTTGGTTGCAACTTGTTTCCGCTCTGGGATTGTATGCCCACCAACGTTTAGCGCCTCATTGTTTCAAGGTGTTGTCCTGCTTGCTCTTCAAACTCTAGCATATTCATCCAATGATGTTGTTCTTGCGATTCATGTGGTTGTGTTTTCTGCGGTCAAGCCGAGGGGGCACCCCCTCGTTTGTGGCGGCATCCCGTATTTGGCGACACATCAGTCTGCATGATCGTACGAATCATTGAATGTCCTTCTTAAGCCACCCCCTTTTCATTCCGCCCCCCAAGAAAGGTTTGCCCCTTAACAAGAGGAACCGCGCTCATCTTTATCTGCAAAGCACAGATTGTTCCACCTGCCGCTGTGTGGGATCCACTCGATCGGAAGTGAGTTTTGACCATGGCTAACAGTCCTCTCGTTAGTACTTCTCCCAAGGGTTCCGACTGCCTGATTAAATGGGGTTTCAGGTCCAAAACTTGGTCTAAGTACCTCGAAGGTGGATTCGCGTCTCGCACTTGCAAAGCCGACCTTTTAACCATGTCCCTGATAACTGGCCGTTCCATAAAGTGAACCTATTCCCAGGTATACCCTCCTTCTTGGGTTCCAAGTCTCCAAAAAATGAATCTATTCCCAGGCAATACCCCTCTCCCATGTACCTCCAAAAAGTGAACCTACTCCCAGGTAAAAAGTAACACTGTTACCCCCTTCCACTGAAGTTTGACACATGGCCCCCTCGATTCGTCCCACCCCCACCCCCACCCACCCTCCCCACCCCCACCCCACCCCCACCCCACCCCCCCCCGCCACCCCCCCACCCCCCACTCGAGGAACTGCCCGCCCGTGATCCGTGCCACTGGCCTGCAGAACGTGAACCTGGCAGTGCCCTTCGGCCGAGCGAGCGCCGGGCGGAGCTTGCCGACGCGGAGGGGGGCCGGGGCTTCGCTCGGTGGTTGGTGCCTCGCAAGAGGCGGCGGGACCATTTTTTTATATCAAAAACAAGACGGCGACTGTTCAAATGCTGGCTTGAGGGGCCAGGCGGTCTTGATTGCATCACACGTTTGGGCTCATTTAAGTTTTTTTCCCGTTTGGGGTGAAGGAAAGCCCCTATGACCACCAAATTAGGGTTGTTTGAACACGAGTTTCCTTTTGGTGTGATGCAAAATAGCATGTTGCGTTGCCAGCCTCTGCGTACCAAAAGAGTCATGGGAATCCACTTAACATACAGGAAGGGTTAGTTCGCATGGAGAGATGCGGATCCCCACTGCCGTAAATGGGTCCAAAAAGGCAGGCGAAGGTCTTTCGGACTTCGGGGTGAGCCAGGAAAAAGCTTCCCTGATCCGGAGGGCAAGGGTTCCAGTGTTCCTGAGGCTGGGGTTTTCGCACCCAAAAAAGGCCCTTTTTAACAACCTCCAAAGGAGGGTCCTTTCTGATGCCTAGGGCATTTTGGAGAAATTCCGGATCCAACACCTAGTGCAGCTCCTGGGTGTCGTCTGAGGAGTTATGCGCCAGTGCCATTCGAAGAATCTCAAGCGAGACTGTCCTGTCCCGTTTGCGTTTTCCCTTGGACGATTATGCTGCGCTTTCCAAGCGCACAAAGACAAACACAGACACATAGACATACGCACACACAATCACAGACACACACACACACACACACCCACCCGCACCCGCACCCGCACCCGCACCCGCACCCGCACCCGCACCCGCACCCGCACCCGCACCCGCACCCGCAGCGCCGCCGCACGCGCACACGCCGCACACGCGCTGCGCAGCGCACACGCGCGCGCGCAGCGCACGCACGCACACGCACACGCACACGCACACGCACACGCACACGCACACGCACTGCACACGCACACGCACACGCACACGCACACGCACACGCACACGCACACGCACACGCGCACACGCGCACACGCGCACACGCGCACACGCGCACACGCGCACACGCGCACACGCACACACGCACACACGCGCACACACGCACACACGCACACACGCCCACACGCGCACACACGCACACACGCCCACACGCGCACACGCGCACACGCGCGCACGCGCACACGCGCCCACGCGCGCACGCGCGCACGCGCACACGCACACACGCACACACGCACACACGCACACACACACACACAGACCTTTCCCCTCTCCCCATGTACCTACCCCACACATCCCCACACACCTCACACCCGACGAGGAAGGCCTGTGCCTTGGCGCGGAGCTATCTGGAGCCCGAGGGCAAGGACCTGGTGCTGCGTGTCGACTTCCCGGAGCCCCTCGACGCGGATGCTTTTGCTCTTGGGCTCGGGTCGGGAAACATGGCCATACGTTTGAAACCATAGCTGTCCTTTTTGGTTGTTTTGCTCGCAAAATTGCCTGGTTTACCTGGTGGTTTAATCATCTACCAGGGCCATCTATTTCCCCTAAAAGGACACCTATGGTTCAAACTAGAAATAGGTGTCTCCGTTGGCAGCTGGAACCTCAAGCTAATCTTCAGGATCAAAACGCACCCAAAGTTTGTGTAGCTGGAACCTCAAACTACCCTTCATGGAAACACACCCCGAAATTTCGGCGGTACGTCCGACTTCCAGGATTAATTTGAGGGTCCAGCGTATTACCCGTTTTTGGGGGGCAGAAAAGGACCACCAATTTTCGCGTCATGGATACTCGTGTGTTCGGCATGTTTGTAGGCTGTTAATATTCTAGGTTGTCCGGGACCTGGCCGAGCATCCAAGTAGCACCCTTAAACCGCCCTTTTGCATGGGGTCTGCTCTAAACATGGCCAACCCCACAGCGGGTAGCACAAAGGGTTTTCAGGGCAGTCGCCACAAGCCCCCCCCCAAAAAACGAACAAGATGGCAAAGATTATAGGATCCCAGCCTACCTGACCTGAAAAGTGTAACCCCCACTCCGGGAGAGAGTAAGTATCCCAGCGAAAATGGGTTTTATCCTAAGCTGTACGCGGATTAAGCCGGGGAAGTGATTTTGGCAGTTTTGACAAAGAGTCGCAGACAAGGCGACAAGGGCGAATGTAGCGATCTTGGAGGTGCTTTCCAAAAGAGCACAAGAACATAAGTTCCTGAACTTGGGCCACGGTTTGAGTTTGGGCCATATTGCGCACCAATATAGCTTAACCTTTCTGCAAATCCATAGAGAAAAGGGAGCTATTTGTTTGTCCCTCAAAGAATCCCGGCTTTTCTGTTCGCAAGGTCCGGCTGAACATTGTTGCAACATGGGCTGGGGGGGTTGCCTTTTCACCGTGCCAACAGGGCTCCTTAAAGGATACATCCAACAAGTTCTGGCTTTACATCTGTTCCAAAATCAGCTGGTTGGGCGATGTTTACGCTGGACCCAGCTTGTATGCTTTAAAGGACCCTTCTCGATATGGCTCGGTTTTCTTGATAGGTAACCACCTGAAAAGTAGTTGGTGCACATCAATCCCCACCTAAATGTTGTCCACCATTTTGTGTTCCCCATTTAGATTCATACCTTGACCCTCGAACTACCCCGAATAATGCAGAATCACCCACAAGTATTGGGCAATCACCCATTTTTCAGGGTAGTAGTTTCTATGATCAAGGTGCCCACACCCCGAAGAAAGCGCAAATCACACATGCGCCCTTCGGTTCAACCCAAAAGAAAGGTTGATCCAATTTGGATGAGAATTCTTAGGTGGTTGTATTAGTCCCCTTTGCTGTAATGATGGTTTGAGTCCCCGCAAACCACCTTGGGTGGGGGGGGGCATGCTGCTGAGCCCCTCCCCGTCTCCACGAAGCTTTCGGGGATCGCAGCGGGTGCGGCTGTCTCACAGGTACCAGGTGAATCCGGAGACCATGCGGCTGAAGCTGATCCTGGCGCCGGTGGAAGGCCAAGCTTTGCGCCGCACCACCAAGGCGCCTGGGGTTGTGGAGGGGTTGGGCCGGCTGGGGTTGGAGAGGGGTTGGGGTTGATTTGTTGGGGGTTTGGTTCGGGGTTTAGAGGGGGGGGGGATAATTTTTGTTGGGTTTGGTTTGGGGTTGGGGGTTGGGAAAGGCTTGTAAGGAGTTTTGAGGGGTTTGGGAATAAGTTTGGCTGGGGGGGTTGTTGTG
This sequence comes from Effrenium voratum, assembly GCA_963377175.1. Classification (NCBI taxonomy): domain Eukaryota; class Dinophyceae; order Suessiales; family Symbiodiniaceae; genus Effrenium; species Effrenium voratum. Next base: position 358,772 of record CAUJNA010003548.1, on the reverse strand, counting down.
CGGAGGTTTTTGGGGGGTTGGGGCTAGGGGGTTGGGGTTGGGTTTGGATATAGCTTGTTTCTTGCCCCTAAGGCTCCGGCTCAGGAGCTGTCTTGAGGCTCGGTCCTTTTGCGCGGAACGCCCTTTGGGTATTGACTTGACCTGGGGTCTCCTCCAAAATTACGAGTATTTTAGGGCAGACTAAATATGAGGCACTGCCTGAAGATATGACTGCTCTTGTTTAATTCTGTTTCGAGTATCTGGTTGTTCAGAAGATGACTTGGAGTATGGATGGACAAAACAAAAGCACTTGTTAGTAGGTTGTTTATCCCAGTACTCAATCGGGTCTGATCCATGCCTGCTGCAAGGCGGTTTTACCCGTCAGCTTGAAAGATTCTTCCAAAAGGGCTAGGGCAAGTTCTAAGCATTGGGTCACCAGCGGTCGGGATCTCCATTGGACCTCGAAGAGACAAGCTGTTTGAGGTCCCAAGATTCTTACAGCTTACCAGGGTTTGTGGGAGGAAACCGCAGCCCTCCCCCCCCCCCCCCCCACACACACAGCGTTTTTTTTCTTGGAGCTGTCTTTGAAAGGGAGCTCAGAACCTTTTTGGTGGTTCGGGCACTGATGGCCAGCATGGCAAGTGGGGTGAAGCATTGCCAGGTTTGGCAGCCAAATGTCAACTTCACTTTCGGTTATGAGAAGACCAGATTCATCTACTGACCGCGAAACCCAGAGCCCTTTTGCATGGCGAGCCTTCAGCCAGAAACCAATCCAGCAGCTGCAACCTACCAGACCAAAGCGCTTGGGCGTTCAGCAGTGACACTTCTCGGATGCCGTTGAAAGTTGAGTATTCTTGCCTGGGCCAGTTCAATGAAACTCTTTTCTTTTTGGCGGCTGAATGGTTGAATAGCAGTCTTGTTTTTGTTCCCGACATTTGATGGGAGGCTCTGACTATCAGATGGAAAACGGGAAAGCCACATGGACTGCCCAACATGGGGTTGTCAAACATCAGTTGACTCTGTTTCGCGTTTTGTCGTGCCAGAGTGTAATGTTTATCTCTTTTGTTGTTTGACAGCAGTATATTTTCTTGAGCATCCCCTTCTTGGGGCTAGATTTCAAGCAAACACCAAAGGGCCATTTGCCATGCGCGGGGTTGCCCCCGTAGATTTTAACTTTTTGGTTGGGTGTTCCGCGAAACCCCCCCAAAAAGTGAGAAACTTTTTGCAGGGGGGTCAACAGCAACCAAGATACCCTGAATTTTCTCCAGGGAATGCCTCGACTTTGGGCATGCTCCTTTGGCCCGGGCCAAGAACTCAGAAATCTTATGCCAGCGGAAGTCAATAGCAACCAGGAAAATGGAGAAGGACGATGCCGAATGAAACCGCACCGCAGGATGCCCAGGCCTTGTACGTCGCCAAGGATTCCTGGACGGACAAAGTGGCCGGCGCAATCGCGCAGCGGGTGCGAGAGGAGGACAAGGCGCCGCCTTGGATTTGTGGGTGATTTGTGGATGGACGAAATCCATGTCGCATCACTTGAAAACCATGAGAAACCGGGGAATCATCATTCCAGGGTTTCTTAGGAAGTGCAGGATTTCGTCCATCCACAGTAGGTTCCTTTGACATTTATTTCTGGGTTTCTTCCCCCCACTAAAGGGGGACTACGCCTTAGCGCAGTCCTGATTTATCCGAGGTTAAGATTACTCCCAATCAAAATGTTGACTTTTTGGGCACTGGGAAGACTACTGTAAAGTATGCACCAGAAATACGGTCAGTGTCATTGACGTTCGTAGCTAGCCAGCGCTGCTCTGGGTCCAGGATGCCTACAGTCTCAATTATCAACCAATGGATACTTATACAGAGGTCACATTTTGGGCTAGACGCATGAATCATAGTCTGAATACATTGACATACGTGTTGTGTTTGCGGTTGCGGTTGCGGTTGTTGTTGTTGTTGTTGTTGTTGTTGTTGTTGTTGTTGTTGTTGTTGTTGTTGTTGTTGTTGTTGTTGTTGTTGTTGTCGCCGTCGCCGTCGCCGTCGCCGTCGCCGTCGCCGTCGCCGTCGCCGTCGCCGTTGTTGCTGTTGCTGTTGCTGTTGCTGTTGCTGCTGCTGTTGCTGTTGTTGTTGATGATGATGATTGTTGGTTGTTGGTTGTTGGTTGTTGGTTTTTGGTTGTTGGTTGTTGGTGGTTGTTGTTGTTGCTGCTGCTGCTGTTGTTGTCGTTGTTGTTGTTGTTGCTGGTCAAGCTGCCAACCTGCCAACCTGCCAATCAGTTCTTTGTGTGTGTGTTGATTCTGTTCAATATGCTTGTGTGTGTGTTTTGTGCGTGTCTTTTGTGTGGTGTGTGTTTGTGACTTTCCAAGCACCACACCTGCACAGAACACAAACAAGCAACTTTGTCTATGTGTGTGTGTGTGTGCTTGTGCGTGTGTGAGTAACTGTTTTGTCTGTGTTTGTTGTGTGTTTGTGTGTGTGTGTGGTGTGTGTTGTGCCTAAGCTGTTTGTGTGTGTGTGTGGTTGTGTCGTGGTTGGGTGTCTGTGTGTGTGTGGTTGTGTTTGTATGTTGTGCGTGTGTTGTTGCTGTTGTTGTGGTTGTTGTTGTTGTTGCTGTTGCTGTTGTTGCTCTTGTTGCTGTTGTTGCTGTTGTTGCTGGTGTTGCTGGTTGCTGTTGTTGCTGTTGCTGTTGCTGTTGCTGTTGTTTATGTTGTTGTTGTTGTTGTTGTTGTTGTTGTTGTTGTTGTTGTTGTTGTTGTTGTTGTTGTTGTTGTTGTTGGTTGTTGGTTGTTGGTTGTTGGTTGTTGGTTGTTGGTTGTTGGTTGTTGGTTGTTGGTTGTTGGTTGTTGGGTTGGCTGTTGGTTGTTGGTTGTTGGTTGTTGGTTTGTTGGTTGTTGGTTG
>CAUJNA010003548.1:102500-352500 GCA_963377175.1 Effrenium voratum | reverse complement strand
TTGAAGTCACACACACACAAAGGCTGCTCCCCAGAAATCCCGCAATTCTGCGGCAACAGGTACCAAGTCGCTTTCGACTTCGCCTCGCCAGGTCTTCCTTGCTGCCATCGGGCCCCTCTGCGCCGCTCGCTTGAAAACCGTGGTGCCCTCGTTGGTTGTTTGTTCAAGGGCTGTTGGTGCCCTTGGGTTGGGGTCGCTCAGCATTTCGCACACGCCTGCTAACCAAAAAACACCTCCGCTCAGCGCTACTCGCACGCCTGCCGATGGTAAGCGCATGCTCTTGCGAGCCCACTGCGCCAATTGACAAGAGCACCGCAAGCGCGCCCGCAGCACTGCACACACGCCTTCCCATTGATCAAAAGACCCGCCCAAGCGCGCCCGCTCAGCACAGCAGAGGCGCCTGTCAAATGATGAGCACACCCGCGAAAGGACGCCAGCTCGGCACATCTCAGCTTTGCAGACATCAAAAAGGCCAGAAAGGGATCCAATGGAGAGAGCGCTTGGCCTTGGCATTTATTTTTCGGCGACACTGCACGCTGCTGAGTGCGGTTTCCGGGCCGGCGGGAACTTTACATGTGTTGGCTATGATATGTTTTGCGGATGATTGCACAAAGTTCTGAGCTGCATCCAGAATCGTTGAGCAGGCAGTTGCAAGATCTTCCCTTTGCAAGTGGCACTAGTGGGGTGAGTTTAATGTAGGCGACCTGGAGGTTCTTTCACAGGGAAACAGAGCTTGAGCTACACCTTACCGTTTTGGAGGAGGCCACGCCCGAGCACGAAGCCAAGAAAGAGCTTAAATGCTGCCCTCAAGGCTTACAAGAAGGTGGAGGGGGGAATATGTTTTTCCTGAGAGACTGGTGGAATCTTGTCGGACTTGAGGTTGCCAGTGCTTTGAAGAGCCTCTTCCTTGCCAACCAATTCCTCTTGAACGAGTCGCTTCTTGGATCAATCTGCGAGGCTCCTCAAAAGCCCTGAGGTGGGTTGCGAGGGCCATGCTGTTGCCTGGAGATTCCTTGTGCTGATGTGTGTGTATATGTATGTTTGATGTTCATTTGTTTACGCTTTTTTTTTGGGGGGGGAGCCGATGTAAAGAGAACCACCAACAAGGCCACCAAGGAGGTAAGTAACTTGTTATTGCTTTTTGTTTGGACCGTTTCCGGTTTCATGCTGGCCCTTTGTTTATGGGTCCATGAGTTTGACAAGTGTAACTGTCTGAGTTGGCAAAGTTCAGAGCTTGTTGTGTGTGTGTGTGTGTGTTCGTGTCCACCCATTTGATGTTGTTTCTAGTTGGCTTGACGTTTGCCAAACTGAAACCATCTTTCCGTTTTACATTTGTTAGTTGGTTTGAGGTTTGTCAACCTGGAACCCTCTTGGGAAGATAAATGAGTATTGTTTTCAAATGTTTTCCACCAAGAAGTTGCCAAGATGTGGATGCCTTGTGATTTCCAGAAGTACGACGGCAACAAGGCCTTATCAGTGTTTTATGAAAGCACTGGGTGGGTTGAATCTGAGAAACATGCTACTGGAAGTCCTTCTTTTTGAATTTGAACATACTGGAGGGTCCAATGATGCTTTGGTTTACTTCTGGCGATTTGAGCTGATGCTTTTCTACATATATATATATATATATATACATGTTTCCCGCCAGGTGTGAGGAATCAGCTGGTTTGGTTTGGCAAGAGGTGGAAAGAACAAAAAGGAATCGAAGAAGCGTTTGCCTATCCCAGTGGAGAAGGTTCACATAGAAGGTAACCCATTGTCCTTTTTGTTTCAAGTTAAATGGAGGCTCCTGTGGTGACAGGTACAATTTAAAGGCTAGGCAGCAAAAAAGAGCCTGCGCTGGATGGATTTGTTCGCAACAACAACATGCAGAGCTCCCAAGGTTCTTAGTTTTTGCCCGTCTTTCGATTGGAGGGATATGGCGAAAAGTGGTTGGTGAACATAAATAAGTCCCACCGAATTCTGTCCACCATGTCGGGCTAATGAATAATAATAATATAGCCATATAGCAGGGCTTATTGTTATTTTTCAGGGACTGGTTGTCCTTACGGAAGCTTCTCTGGTTGTCCTTGTAGGGAGGCCAAGTGGACTTTGGAGAACTCGATCCTACCCATGTCTTTCTGCTTTTTGGGGCTGGTCCTCTTTGCTGCCTTTTGTCTTGGAGTGAAGCTTGCTGGGTCTCAGGGAAGGAAAGGGCCCCGAATCAAAGCATCCCCGTCAATTTCAGGGCATTCACAATTAATGCCCCTTTCTTGAGTGGATCGTTTTAGAGGCAAACAACAAGTGTGCTTGCTTTTGGCCAATCTACTCAAGTGAGGTTCTGGTCGAGGAATTCTATCCAATTTAGGTAAACATTGGTGGTCATGCTGCGGATGGTTGCAAAATCCATTTCGCACCCCTTTGAAACCATGGTTGAAACCATGGTTGAAACCATTAATTGTTGGCATTTGCAGGGGAGTCATCAGAAGTTGCGATCGGTGGTGCGATTTCTGGATTTCGTCCATCCACAGTATTAGCCCGACCATTGCCTTACTGGCCATTGCCTACTGGCCATGGAAGGACAGTTGTGGCATCCAAGACGTAGCCCTGGACCCTCAAACTACCCTTTAACATACCTGAGGACTCACCCAAAAATTACGGCTTGCCTTTCAAAATAGTTGAGAACTCACCATTTGCAAAATAAAATATGGGTTGAACCAACTTGCACCAACTGGGTTGAACCAATCCTAGGTGGGTTGAACCAATCCCCAAGTGGGTTGAACCTACGTTCTAACCCTTTTCGGTTTGCAGGGCTCCCCCCCTTCCCACCCTCCCCCTCTCCCCCCCTTCCTTCCTCCCACTCTCCCCACTTCCTCTCCCCCCCCCCAGGTTAACCCTTGTCAGTAGCAAAAGGCTTTCGGGTTCAGAGCTCCCCCCCTCCCTCCTTCCTCCTCCCCCCATCCCATTCCGTTGCTGATCCGAGGATCCGGATCCGCATGGCCCCGGAGTTCGCGGAGACGGAGCAGGGCCTCACCCTGCTGTGCCTCCACGTGCTGCCGGAGTGGCGCTAGACGCGCGCCTTGCGCCCCTCAGGGCCGCAGGAAACCCATGGGGAATCTGCGTGAAGCGATTTTTGGCGTTGCTTTTCATGGAGCTGGGATCTGGGAAACCCAGTTGCTCGAAGGAATTGTGTGTGACTTGTTTTTCATATTGCAGATGTTTGGTTTGAAAGGGAATCCATTGCACTGGTGAAAATGTGTATGCTTTTCAGGGGGCTTAAGCAAATGGAAGTGGGTGTCTTTGAAACGATGGTTGACACCACAACGTTTGCTGTCCTTTGCAGGCGAATCATCATTCCAGGCTTTCTTGGGTGGTGCATGGATATATTGTTTCAGTTTGGACCCAAAAATGGCTTCGATGTTACTGTTGGTAATCCGTTAAAACCAACCAAACTGGGCACCCTTAACAAGACACGCTTGGAACGTGACATGCTCCTAGTAGCGTTCATGTGTTGCAGATATTTCAGACAAACCAAAATCGATGCTACCTTCAGCATTCACAAACACACAAACTGCCATCGTCTCACTTATCGTATCGCAAGGACCGACTACCACCACACAATATGTTTGTGACATCAGACAATTCAGTTGTTTAGCATGTTTAGAAGGATAGAACACAAAACCCACAGTCTTTAAAATGTTACCATGTACTGTAATCAACCATCCAGTTCACAGAAGTTCAACTTTGTGTGTGTGTGTGTTTCACTTTTCCTGAATATGTCTCTATGAAACGTTGAACGACATCATCAAGCTTTGAGACATCTTGCAAGCATGGACATCTATTAATATTGGTTTCAAGACATGTTGCAGGTGTCTTCCCGAGATTATTTGACATGAACGACAATCATGGTGTGACCATTGGCCGTTTCTAACAAGATGAATAGATAATTAATAATAAGCGCGAACACTGTATTGAATTAAGAAATAACCCAGACAGTGAGTTTCTGTTAGAACGTTTCAGCAAGTGTCAATTGGCAGGTGTATTATCAACTTTGGCTTCCTCTTATCGTGTAGCAGGACATGTGTAGCCTCCTCTATTGTTGGTCATGATGTTTGTTTTTTCTACTACGATACTTCATTGTTCTCGATCAGGTCTCAAGCAGTGGCAACGCTGGAGAACAGGAGGTAATTACCAATACTTGGGGAGCATACCTCAGCATAGCTCTTTCTTTATTGTTGAGTCACCAGGTAGTGAGGGAAGTTAAAGTCATGAATGAAGCCTTCCGCTTCTGCTTGGCTTGAATGCTACATATGAAACATATCTATTGAGAGTATGGTTTTCTGTTTAGCAAAGATGTGGGCTGCCTGTTTTGGGATCCTCAAGGATTTTTCACGTTTGACGGAGGTTCTCCATTAGATCGACCCTTCTCTTCAAATAGGATTTGGACCCCCCTAAAGTGGGTCCCTTCGAACTCCCTTGAATACCATCCCAAAACGAGTCTCCGTATCCTCGAAATACCCAAATCTCAAAGTTCTGGGTCGTTGGGAGGGTTGGTCATCATTTCATTGTGAAGGCCGTTTGTCGAACTGGATTTCTGATAGCTTGCTATCCTCTGAGGTCTCCTGCAGAATTATTGTTACCTTCTCTGTTCGTCGTTCAAGTGTTTTGTTTGGTCAACTCATTTCTAGTGGCTGCAAAAAAAGCAAAGCTTGTTGCTACCATACCAAGGGTTGCGAAGGGATATGTCAGGGTGACCCTCAACTAGCCTTAAACAATGATGATTGCTCCATCAAATATTGGGTGATTGTTTCCGGGCAGATTAACTATGAAACATAATCTGACAACACATTCTTATTCAGATATGGGGCCAAGTGAGGGATAGTGAGAGTCTCAAGACCTCCGACAGTGAATCTGAAGGGAATGACGGTGATCCCCCAATCCACGTGCGGTTGGTCTAAAGGGAAAACGGATACCAGGACCCTCAACATACTCTTACAAATTGTTGAATGTGGGGATGACTTTGGGTCTAGATTGCTGAACAAAATCTCAATCCGGGGCTCATGTCAAGAGTCAAGACCCCCACGCCGAGTCGCTGAGGACTGCGATTTCAGGCCTGAGGCGTAGTGCGAACCGCGCTGAAGTTCGGCCGAAAGCGTCGACGGCTTCAAGCGATGGAAAACAGGAAATGGGTGTGCGTGTCCTGGACCCTCCAAATCTGCAGAATTCCAGGGAATTCAAGCTTTCAAGGGATTTAGGGAGTTTTGATTTACTGAGCACAGATTTGCTGAGTTATGCGAGTCCCTGCGTTTTTCTTTGCAGGCATTTGCCGGTGTTTAGCGGCTTTGAGGTGTTTGCGCCAACTTTGAGCCTTTTGCGGCCAGCAAAGGTCAAACTCCGCAAAATGCCTTTAATAATAAGACTTTGGAGGGTTCAGGGTGCTTGTTGTTGAGGCTGTGAGGGGAGCTTTAAGGTTGGTTTCAAGGGAACAAGGAAACGTGAACCAAAAACATATCCTTTCAAATGGTTGAAATCACCCCAAATGGTGAACGCCGCCCCATATGTTTGGAAAACAACCCATTTTTCATGTTTGCTTGGGTCCAGAAAGCTAGTGTTTGGGTTTTCCTGTTTCGACACATTCGTAAATCGAGTACGGAGCCCTTCGGAGATGTACGGAACCTGGCCGCGCACCTGGTCTCAGTGGGAAAGGTGTCCAAAAGGTGGAGGACGGTCCCAGGGGGCTTGTTTCACGTTTTGGTCCAATGACAAATTTGCTCCTTTGGGCAGAGTGACGGTTAAAGGGGCCACGTACAGAACAGCAAGTTTTCAATCAGTGTCACAAAACCATAACACCTGCATATATATATATGCATATATATACACACACATGTGAACATGCACAAATCTGTGTATGGGTCTACATATATATATATATGTACATATGTAATGTGTATGTTTATAGGTGCAAGCATGGGTACAGATGTTCGGACACATCACCTGCATACTATATCCAAACATACATATACATATTCATAGATACCACACAAGCGTTCTGACCAAAAAAACCTCTGGATGCTTTCCTTGCTTAACCCTCAACTCCGCGAGGATTTGCTGGCCTTCTGCCGCGGCAAGGCGCTGGAGGGCGCCTTCGGGGGGCGCCAGAGCAGCGGGACCTGCGCCAAGTACCGCTGCCCCGCGCCTCGTTTGGCCGAGCGGAGGGGAGGAAGGGACCCTCCCCACCAAGCGGAAAAAACCAAGCAGCCTGCCTCTAGAACCTGAAGCCTCAAACATGATTTTGACATCACCAACCAGAAGTTTGGCGGACGTCACCAACCAGAAATTTGAATTGCAATAACCCGTTTGTAAGGGGTAGTTTGTTTGGGCCCAGGTGGACTTCTTTCACCAATCTTAGCAGGAAGACCTACATGGAAAGCATCGCCCTTTGGGCCAGCAGCTGGTTTTGGTCATCGGCGAACTCAGGAGGGCGGGCCGTTTTTGGCGCTCAACGCTAGGACTACAACAGCACCGTCCCAGGGCCATGTTTGGCCTGGTACCGGCATGGGGGCTGCCTTAGTTCTTCTTTGTTCGTTGATGCAAACCTTTGGTTTGCGAATTCTGCGGTTTTCGATCGAAAGAGGATGCCCATCAGGGGTTCCAACTCCCAGGTTCACCTTGAGCCGCCTTGGGGATTCCGAATCCAGCTTCCAAACAATGAGGGTTTGTTGAGCAAGTCAAGAGAGGAATGCCGGAGACAACATCAGATCCCACAGAGAGGCTTCCGAATTGGATCAGAATCCCTTCAAGTTCATTTCAAGGGTCGGGCTTGTGGGCTTCTCGTATTCCATGGGCCATCGGGGCCCCATCTCGGTTTTCAAATCTCATGTAGCGCCCCAGGTGCGCACAGCGGCTTTTTTTTTTGAGCCAGATTTGACAACTGTACCTTCCACTTGCTCAAAGGAATGGTCTTAGGAATGTGTTTGCTTTGTTTTTCTCCGTTTTAAAGGGAACTGATCGCTACGGTTTTCTTCTTCCAGTGGACTTAATCACATGGAAGATACTTGTTTGTTTAGGGTGGTAGACTATACATGAAACAGAGGATGCTGTGAGGTTCAGGTGATCTTGAAAGCCGATGGGCTTCCTTGTGGTTGTGCCTTTACAGCAACCAAGAAGTCACTCTCACCCCGCCCCCCCTCCAAAAAAACAACAACAAAAAGAAGAAACAGCAAGCAAAAAGTCACTCCGGCAACCCCCCCTGAAACAAAACACACACCTAGAAAGCAAAAACACAAGTGGACGCACCCAGCTCCGGCCCAGCCAGCGTTGTTTCCATTTGCTCAGGAGCTGATCCAAGAGATGCAAGGGCTCTTCGCCGGGGCGCTTAGGCAATTAGCTCCCCTGGCTCGAATCGTATGCCACGTGCTCATGTCGTTTTTTCCCATCAGGGTTTCACCTGGAGAGTGGTTGGTGCCCACAGAAATGATGCACACAGGATTCCCCCTGTCATTTTGTTACACCCATATTATGTTGTTGCTTGTGTCGTCACAAGGAGACCAACACTGGCAGGATAATTGTGTGGTTGTCCGGCTTGATATGCAAACACCCTGTTATGCTCGTCGGCAAAACTAGACTTTGTGATTAAAACAAACAGTTTGGACTTTGTGGGACCAAGCCACTCAGGAATTGGACTGAGGTACCAACACATATGCACTAGTGCGTGTTCAGGTGAGCTTGGGGCAAACCATAGTCACACGCAGGTCGCTTACTTATGATCCCTTGATTTAGGTTGCTGAAATATTGCAATGAGAGCCAAATTGATGGCGACTTGAGTAGGGGCTCCTCGTCTCGGCTTGGCAAGATCCTCCTATCTGAGCGTGAGCGTTGGCAACTTATAAATGCTTCACCGGTCAGCCGGCAGCCGGCTAGCTCATGAAGGCTCTTGGCTTGGGTTGTTTCGGCAATTTGCCCAAGTGCTAGGGTCCTGGTTGCAAATGTGCTCGGTTTTTCTATTGTGTGATCATTGATCCATCCTCAAAACGTTCCTTGAGATCCCCCTGCAAAAGAGTCCCAATGACGGCTGAAGAGTGGTCTAGGTTTGTTGCCGTGTGTTTTTTGCTTTTGGAGTCCTGACGCAACAGAATGCACAGTTTTCTGTTGCTACTAGAATCCCGGGAAGGGCCTGAAATCTAGGAAGCACCCATAGGCGTAGGGTGAAGTTCCACAGCGATTTGATCTGAAATGACCATTTCTCTTCGCAAGAGGCTGATTTGACCCTTTGTTTTCAGGCTTTTTCACTTTTGCGAACCTCAAAAGTGGAAAGAGATGCAAAAGCCCCGAAGGCAATGAAGGGAGCATAGCCCCCCCCTAGCCCCCTCCCGGTCCGCTTCTGAGCACCCGGCCGGTTTTCTCGCATGAGGATTGCACCTTCCGGAAGGTTTACACTCGGGACCGGCGAGGAGCACCCATCGCTGATCGCTTCAAGGCGAGGTCGGGGGTGTTTTGTTTTTGTTTCCTGGAGCTTGACCAGGGCGCCCGACCAAATCCCCCATGTTGTTGTTCTATTATTGTGATTATTAGTATTTTATGATTTTACATGGGAGACCACCCGTGATGAGCATGGTCTGGATTAGTCCAAGTAAGAGTGTCCGGGAGCTTCTTGCTCCAATCTGGCTGCCCTAAGCAGATAGGACCCAGCAACCACCAGCTGCCCAGATTGCTCGCTTGTTTTTGGTGACAGCGCCTGTACAGGACCTTGCGTTTTCAACTAATTGTGACATTTTACATGAAGGTACCCTGTTCAGGTTGGATTGAAGGAACCCGCGTGGAACCCCACCTTTTTTTGGGGGTCCAAGTCCCTATTTGACACAAACCTGTGGGCGTGTTTCCAAAAACACACAAATAGTTTACAAGCAGCTGAGACTTTGCCTTGCTAGGTGCTGCACGTCTACCGCACCCCGGCGAATCCGATCTGATCGGCTCCGTGGTTGTGGCTCCCCCCCCCCTCCCCGCAAAAACAAGTCGTAGCACCAGCCGGAATGGATGAAGCCCTATGAAACACGGGACGAGCTACCTACAAACTGGTGCAATACTTTGTCCATCCAGGGTATGATCCTACTTCGTTGGGTTTTGTTGCAAGCGAAAGACGAACGCATCTCAGCCCTTGGCAGTGTGGAGTAGAGCCTACTAAAAGCAGCCCCGTATCACTGGTCTTTCCAAACATGAACTCCGCAACAGGCTGGCTTCGCTGGGGCGCTTTTTTCAAAGCAAACCAATTGGGGGGGAAGTGCTTTGAAGGCTTTGGTTTCAGCACGGATTCCATTTGACCTGCTAGAAAATGACGGTTTCCACTTTGCCTCAGTTTCCACTTTGCCTCAGGAGATATGTCCGCCCGCCCCAGCCGGATCCAACATTGTGTGAAAACCCTTGGTGTTCTCGGGTTCTCAGTAGGGAACGGCCGGAATGACCCCCCGTGAACCATCCCTGGTTCCCTTTAGTGGGGATCCCGAAATCCTTCCTTGCTCTTGGAACCCACAACTTTAGAAGGGAGTCAGGAAGTTGAACAAACGCCACATGTATTTTAAGTTGTTTTTGAGGGGACCCTATTCTTGTGTTGGTTTGAAAGGGATTCCAGAGGGATGTGAAAATGTTGGAGCAATTCAAACTTTGGAACATGCTGACTCTCTGAGTTTCGGGACTTTGGTCACTTTGCGGGAAGACTGTTTTAGTGGTAAACTTGTTTGGCCCATTCACTCTGGATGTCAACCATTTTGTGACGAAGCCTAGTGGATCTGGTTCCCGTAACAGCAGGTAAGCAGGGAAAACCAACCACATACCTCGAGGTACAACGCTGCAGCTGTATAGTGAGTAGCAATCAGTTGACGAATGGACCCCCCAACTGTGGCCAAGCCATTTCCGAAGTCTCCAAATGTGTGCCAACTGATTGTCACTCACTAGAATTGGACCTACAAGCAAGGGGAACCACCACATACCTGGAAGTAAATATCCTGGTCAAAGTGGACGTGCTAGTAAAAACCAGGGACAATGGTTTCCCGCAAAGAGCACCCGAACTCACTGACACAATGCGGCCTTCAAGGTGTCCTCAACGACCAGGCCAGATTGAGAGAGCGAAGAGGGGAGAGCTAGCATCTGGGTGCTTGACTGGGTTTCGCACCCCTTTGACCCAGCACGAGTTTTCCTACCAACGGTTCGTAACACATGTTCCAAGGCGAATCGACCTGAGATCGACTTTTTGCGGATCACTCTCTTTGCTTCTTGTCTTTTAATGAGTTCACCAAGGAGCGGCTTATCCCGGTGTACCTAAGTGTATCCCATGCCTCCTTTCTGTTCCCGTGTTGAAGGGCTGAAACATGACTATGTTTGTACTCCGCGAGCCCATTCTATTTCAATCAACCAAGGGATCTCCATGGAAACCATAGGGTATGGCTCACCAAAGTCATTCCCCTTTTCCCACAGAATCATGAGGAACCACAGAATCATGAGGAACCACAGGAGGAAGGGCTGGAAGGGGTATCCTCTCATTCTTGGCAGAGAGTGTCCTTTCCAGACAAGCCAGAAACAAGCATAAGGTGAATGCACCTCTTTTGGGTCGAATGATGATTGAACACAAGGGAACAGGAATCAGCTCCAATATCTTCTGCTTGGGTCCTGCGTCTCCGAGTTATTCCTCTTCTTTTTCTGTTCTCTGGGCAATTTCCAGGAGACCCTCCCCGCGCGCCTGTTCAACCACGGATTTTTTTACCCTGTACGCTTTTCCCCACAGGTTAGAGATGAACAATGCGCTTTGTTCATGCTTAATCCCGGGGCCATCTTTGATTCAATGCCCCGATTAAAAATGAATAAGGTGCTTTGTTTATTAAAACCCAGGCCATCTTTGAATGGAAGCAGCATTGAGTAGCGGGTTGCGGACTGTGCGGTTTACGGATTAGCTAATGTGGCTTGCGGACTGCAGATTATGGGTTGCGCGTGGATTTTCGATGCAGATTATGAGTCGCGGGTATTGGACGAATACTAGGAGTTTCAGCTGTTTCAAATGCATGAATCAAAGCCAAAAGCAGGAGTGGCTTGCAAAAGGCAGGGGTGAAAGTCAAAAACTAGGAGTGGTTCTTGGGGGAAGAATTGGAACCAACAAGTATTTGTTTGTCTTTTTCGTTGTTTGGTCCCGCAATTGTATAACTTTGTACACTGTCCCAGCAATTCTGCAACTGTGCACTCGAGTGGGTATTCCACTGCTTTTACTGAACATGCACTCTCCGGAAACTCCCGCTGAGTTTTAGGTGTGGTGCTTTCCGGTTTTGCCAATTTGTCGCCCAAAGGCGCAAATACTGAATAATTAGAATTCTGCATTCATAATTATGATTTTGATCCATGTGAACCATTCTGACTCAGAATATTGCTGAATTGGAGGGCTCCTTCCGTCAAGTGCTGACTGACTAATTGCGAATTTCTAGGGGTTTCAGGTGTGCAAGCCAATTTCTAGGAGTTTTACTTCAACAAAAACAGGTGTTAGAAAACTCCGTATTCTTTCGCTGAGACCCTCAACAAACTAGTAGTCTCCGGATGTTGCGTTAAATTTACATGATTTGGAAGATCCAGGCAGAACTTAAGTTTGTTCTCCGCAAGCCCATTTGATTTCAATCAACCCGGATCCCCATGGAAACCATAGGGTATGGCTCACCAAAGTCATTCCCCTTTTCCCACTGAGAATCATGAGGAAACTGGAGAAAGCGCTGAAAGGGGTATCCTCTCATTCTTGGCAGAGAGTGTCCTTTCCAGACAAGCCAGAAACAAGCAGGGGGGGAATGCACCTCTTTTGGATCGAATAATGATTGAACACAAGGGACCAGGAATCAGCTCGAATATCTTTTACGCATCGAACTTTTCCACGCCTCCGTGCCGCCAGGTGTGGCGCGAGTACCTCAGGCGCGAAGCGGGGGAGGAACAATCCAAGGCACATAGTGGGTTGAAAATGAGGGAAATCAAGAAAGGTTTGCATCCTTTCCGTTTCTTTTAAAGCCAACCAAAAACGGGGGCCTCCCAACAAAGACGCACCCATAAAAACTTCCTTGCAGGGAAACTCCCTGATTCATAGATGGGTGTTGATCTATCAGGGGTCAACATTGTGGATGTGTCTTTGTTTGAGGGGTTTCAACTGGCAACCGCATCTTTGCCACATACGCAACCTCAAGGGTTCTGTATTTGTCGCTGGATATCCGTTGTTTCGCACTTTTCCGCTTGCGCGCTGGCAAGTGGAAATCACCAGCGAGCAAACCTGCTTTCATGGGGGCCCCAGGACAAGCCTCGGACTAGGAGCTTAGCAAGGCCATGGACGCCTCCCAGCCCCGCTAGCGCGATTGAGCCCAACGGGGAACCAACGGACTGGTTGCTTCGCCTTTTGAGCAAGATCTACCAGAAGCGCAGCAGTCCGATTTCGGAGACGGTTTAGTGGCGCGGACAAGCCAACTTCAGAGAAGGGTGGGATCCATGTGAAAGATGTGGTGTGAGTTTGAAATTGCCTGAAAGAGGGGGAAGAAGAAGGAGTAAGTGCAGTGCGTGTTCGATAATTAGTATTTTTGTTCCCTTTTTTTTCTGGGGCTTGTCAAGCGGATGCCTTCATTTCAACACGGGATTCCAGGATGCTGCTGGGTTTGTGAAGCGCATTGGCCCAGATCATATCTCTACCACCTACATGGGATAGGGGGAGGTGAGGTGAGAACAAATTCTGATGCGCCTTTGTGTGTGTGTGTGTGTGTGTGTGGGGACTCTGTTTCGAGCCAAGTAAATGAAGGTCCCAGAAACAAGCCTTGGGAACCTGCAATCGTAGCTAGACAATAGGCAGCAATGGCTCTTCCTATGGTTTGATTGTTGATATTGAAAGCCCTCAAGAGTGGTTGGTGGACATGAATCCCAACGAACCGATGTTTCCTCGAATTCGATTCCTGCCCATAGATACGTTGCGTTGAAAGTACTCTTCGTCTTCCCCCCCGCGTTTCTTCTCCATGGCTTCTGACTGGTTTTGATCTCAGGCCCCAAGCCACGGGTCCACGGGTCCACGGGTCCACGGGTCCACGGGCCGCCGCGCGCGTCGCGCCTCGCGGACTCGTCGGGGACTCGTCGGGGACTCGTCGGGGGCTCGGGGGCTAGGCACCGGGAGCGGCTGCGGCTGCTGCGGTGGAACTGCCCGCCGCTGGAGCAGCAGGTGCCGGGCGGCCCCGCCACGCCGGGAGCCCCGGGAGCCCCAGGAGCTTCGCCACACCCCCGCAACCGGCCACCGGACGTGCGAGCTGCGGGCGTGGACTCTTCTTGGAACCGGCGATGGCGGCGGGGGGGGGGGGTTGTATAACTCCCCTGGGGAATCATTTTGGCCTTAAGGGCTTATGCTTGGCTTGTCCTGGCTTATCCTTGGCTTATCCTTGGCTTAGTTATCCATGGCTTATCCATGGTGGGTGCAACCCAAGTAGTCCCTGTGTTGGGCCGCAACCTGGATTTTGGGTCGGCATCGGCCCGCCAGAATCAAGGGTGTTCGTCCACTTTGGCGAAACCCAAAATGAACGCGCCGTTGCGGAGGGGTTTCCTAAAGCAATGATTTCCTTTTGGTTGCTTCTTGAATGCCAACCAAACATGGGCTTTCAAAACACACACACACACACACACACCCGCGCACACACACACACACACACACACACACACACACACACACACACACACACACACACACACACACACACACACACACACACACACACACACACACACACACACACACACACACACACACACTCACACACACACACACACACACACACACACACACTCACACACACACACACACACACACACACACACACACACACACACACACACACACACACACACACACACACACACACACTCACACACACACACACACACACACACACACACACACACACACACACACACACACACACACACACACACACACACACACACACACACACACACACACACACACACACACACACACACACAACACACACACACACACACACACACACACACACAACACACACACACACACACACACACACACACACACACACACACACACACACACACACACACACACACACACACACACACACACACACACACACACACACACACACACACACACACACACACACACACACACACACACACACACACACACACACACACACACACACACACACACACACACACACACACACACACACACACACACACACACACACACACACACACACACACACCCACCCACACCCCCACACCCACACCCACACCACCCACACCCACACCCACACCCACACCCACACCCACACCCACACCCACACCCACACCCACACCCACACCCACACCCACACCCACACCCACACCCACACCCACACACCACACAACCCACACCCACACCCACACCCACACCCACACCCACACCCACACCCACACCCACACCCACCCACACCCACACCCACACCCACACCCACACCCACACCCACACCCACACCCACACCCACACCCACACCCACACCCACACCCACACCCACACCCACACCCACACACCCACACCCACACCCACACCCACACCCACACCCACACCCACACCCACACCCACACCCACACCCCCAGCCAGCCAGCCAGCCAGCCAGCCAGCCAGCCAGCCAGCCACCCACCCACCCAGCCACCCACCCACCCACCCACCCACCCACCCACCCACCCACCCACCACCCACCCACCCCACCCACCCACCCACCCACCCACCCACCCCACCCACCACCACCCACCCACCCACCCACCCACCCACCACCCACACACCCACCACACCCACACACACCCACACAACACCAACACACCACACACCCACACACCACACACACACACACACACACAACACACACACACACACACACACACACACACACACACACACACACACACACACACACACACTCACACACACACACACACACACACTCACACACACTCACACACACTCACACACACTCACACACACTCACACACTCACACACTCACACACTCACACACTCACACATTCACACATTTACATACACTCACACACACACACACACACCTCCCCCCTCCCCCCAGTTTGAGATGCGCGCCCGTCCGAGGCACGCCTTCTGCGAGTCCCTGCGTCGCATGGGCAGAAGCCACTTGCTTCGATGCGATGGGATCCGAGCGACGGCTTTGCCAAAGCAGCTATAGCGGTTGGGTTAGTGGTTGTTCTTTTTTGTTGTTGTTTTTTTTTGTTTAAACAACACATAATTGGTCGGGTTAAAGTAGTTGGTAGATGTTTGCCGCGTTGCTTCTTACTTGTTTGGCCATAAGCCTTTGGTTGGTCATGGGATTCGCCTGCTTTGCACCAGGCTTCTCTGCACTGACCTGGCAAGCTGCTCGAAGGCTTTCAGGGTACTGCTACTGACTCCTTCTTCATAGCTCCTTGGTTTCCTTTCCAATTCTGGCTCTGTGGTTCTTTGAG
Source organism: Effrenium voratum (assembly GCA_963377175.1). Taxonomy (NCBI): domain Eukaryota; class Dinophyceae; order Suessiales; family Symbiodiniaceae; genus Effrenium; species Effrenium voratum. Next base: position 336,992 of record CAUJNA010003548.1, on the reverse strand, counting down.
ACTGCCCTTTTTGCAGTGGCTTAAGGGATGCCGGACTCCCGGACACTGAAACGAAGCGATTCAACCAGTTGGGTCTATGTGGGTCCGGTTTCAAGACGAGTCGCTCGGGCCGAGGCCACATGCCGCACTTGGACGCGCAAGTGGCTGAGCGCCCTCGGCATGGGATTGCGGGTGGTATCTTATGCAGTTTGCATTGAAAGAGGGTCCTTTCTGCTTAAGGCAATGGTTTTTTTTTCTACGTGCAGCTTGGAGGGCATAACTCAATTCTTATGCGAAGTCCTTGTGTGCAGTACAGGGTAGGCCACCATGAAACCTCACTCGCCCTCAAGAAACCTCATCCACACGTCAATCAATGCAGTTCATTCCTTAGATGGGTTCCCCCTTGATACGGCTGCCCCCAGTTTTCAGTTAAGAAGAGCTTCGAAGCTCCAACCTTTCAGGATGAGTTTGCCCTCCGATTCTTTTTCCGGATCGGTTTCCCCCCCTTTAAAATCATCTCGGCCGTTTTCTTCCCATGGACATCTGGGCAGAAAGGCTAAGGTGTACCTAGTAAGCAGACCCTCACGCTCGGTTGTGGCGACCTTGGGCCCTTCCGGTTTGGAAGGCTCCTGTCAAGGGTCGCCTTTTGCGACCAGACTCCCCGACCCGAGCCACGAGTTCTGTTGGGGCCCGAAAGGACTCCCGACTCCCACCCGACCCACCCGAAGAAGGTTGGGGACCCTGAAAAAGGGCCTTTTTAAAAATGTGTCCAAACCCTTCCCCTGAAGATCCAGACCCCTCAAAAGGTTCCAATGAGGCTTCGACTGGAATATTTTGCCCTGGGTCCCGGGACTTTGTATCCCCTTACCACACCCAAAGCGCTGTAGGGGTGTCAGTTCCGGACCTATTTTGAGGAATTCCTCAAATTCAATCAATCGGACCGGGCATGCAGAGATGTGCTTCTGCTGTTGATTTGACCCTTTTCAGGTTTGTTCGTCATCCCTCCCTGGCACAAATTTATTTCTGGTCCCACTCGCCTGATCGTTTCGTTCTTCGTTCATCAACTAGATTTCCAAGGATATAGAGTCATGAGTCACCGGTCAACATGATGTTCTTTGGTGGCACCAACCAAAACAGCTAGAAGTAATCGTCCCACCCAGTTCTTCGCTTTGACAAAGCTTCTAGTGGTTTTCTTTTGCAGAAGGACCTGCTGTTGCTTTCTTTGGTTTCAGGTGCTGGCTCTTCCACGGCACAAACTTCCAGGGCGCAGCAGCTCGGCACGAGATCAGACCGAGACCTCTTCAAATGGGAAATTTCCCGTATGGGACAACTTTCTGCTTGAACTTGGGTTTTCTCTATTGAGAAGGTTGGGCGAAGAGGATCACTTCTGTTGGATCTTTGCACTGTGCCGGGCAAAATGAGACCTTAGAAAGTGAGGTCACGCCGGGCAACCCCATTTTAGAAGGCTCGGAAAGCGACTCCAGGGAAAGCACAGATTTATTTGACACCCTTTTGTCTCTTCAATGACAAGAGCCAGGAGCGTATGAGCGCTGCGCTCTATTTTGCCGGCACTTGGATGCTGAATGATGGCTTGCCTTTCAGAGTCTGGGACTTCCATCGTTGAGTTGGTGAATCATTGCTCAATATGCCTAGAGACACGAGACATCTGCACAATTTGCTGCGACCTCGCCGGGGGTATGAGCTTTGCAAGGAGCCGTCTTAGGGATTCGTCAAACATGGCTTTGCGAGTTATAGGGACTCGTCCCCTGCTCATTTATGCGAAACCGCAAGCCCCGGAGTTTTGGAGGACCCCCCCCTCTTTGGGCATGTTACTTCGGGGAGTCATTTGCAGTCTGAGATGAAAGCGCAAGGCTGGATATGTGATGAGCTTTCTCTGTGTTCCCATTGCCGGTGATTCCATAATAGGCTACCAACATAACCACCCTGAAAAAACAAAAGGTACATACTTGGCCGGGCACCCCTATAGGTGTAGCTTGGATCACCAGTCTACCAGGTTTACCAAGACCCAGATTTCTACCTGAACCCTCAAACCCTTACAAATAAGTGATTGCTCAACACTATGGGGGGAGAACCCATTTCTTTCAGGGTTTGAGGTCCAGGTGCCCCAATCATATTCTTGGAGCAGTTGCCCTGTTTCGCTCGCCGGTCCGAGGCTGGCATCGTGCCTTGGCAAAACCAAAGGTACTCGTATGTTGAGAGGAGGGCTTTGCGATATGTGAATCTGTGGGTTGTATGTTCCATGAGTGTGTTCCTTCTCCGTGTAATATAATTTGCTTGTCGTGTTTCAAAGGAAACCTGGCGAAGGCTACATTGGATGGGTTTCTCTGGGGTCCAGTACTGTTCATCAAGGTTGGTTTTGAGCCTATTCGATTCTGCACAAATAGTTAGCAGAACTGTTGAGAATGGGGGGGGTCCTCAACTTCCACAAGAGACTCTGTTCTCATGAGCGCTACGGTGATGGTGTTTGTTGCTTTCTTTGACCCCGTCCACAGAATCGGCACAGAGAATGAGTGGCCTCCCATGCCTGCGCTTCGACAGACCGACTGGACCCAACTCCTTTAGACAGCCTCGCATCCTACATGCACTTCCGGATATTTGACAGCCCACTCAAACTTATTGTTTTGGTTTCACTGATAGTCCGACTATTAAGCCGTTTGATCAGTCAGCGAACAGAAATAGCTGCACTACTCAAGCAACACACCCAGCTTGGTATCTACTTGGGTGGGTCTTCTTTTGGGGTACCCTTCTCATGGGTTTAAAGGAAAACCAAAAAGACAACCCTTGAGGGTCCAAACCTCTATTCTGACATACACCCACTTGGCATCTTCAACGAGTGCACCCGACTGTGTGCCGCATGATGTATGCAGACTGGGATTTAGCTGTCCTGGAGGGAACCGGACGTAACCCAAGCTGGCCCTTGACAACAGCAGTCTGTCAACAGCCACCTGAACCTTTTGGACCCTTCAAAGTACCCATAACAAATTGGCTATTGCCCCACAATTATGAGATGAAGCCCCTTGTATGCAGTTAAGGGTCCAGGGCCTAGGGAGCTGCTCAAATCTGGAGCGAAAGCAACCATTTGGAAGGACCCAGTCTTGACACATACCATGATGGCTCGTGTCATGCTAGGCAGTTTGATAAGCCCAAGTGGCATCAAGACCTAGATTGTTTCAGATGAAGAGCTCATTCCAAGTATCATGGGATTTCAATCTCATCCTTCTGTCTAGACGTTACCTTTTGCAGCACAACCAAGAGGTATTCATCTTCCCACATCGCAGAGCTGCAGCCTGAAATCCAACGAATGTTTGCCCCCTCACCCCCCCCCTCGCCGTCGCGGGGACTCGGGTGGAGTTTTTGCTTGCGTCCATTCTTCCAATGCAGATCCCTCAAACCCTGGATCGGAGCTCTGGTCTCAGGTGAGTTTTCCCTTGCGCTAAGGAGTAATTGTCCCCCCTTCCCTAAGGGTCCCTGGGTACCTTGCATGTACATTGACCAGCATGCTGCATCCTTAACTACATCCTCAGAAGGTACTTGGACCCTTTCAACTTGTTCGAACCGAAAGTCCACGGGTTTTGGGCGCTCAAGTGCTTTTGTCATGGGAAGCCCCTGAACAGTCCACGCCCAAGTCTCAGTTTGGTGACTCAAAGACCCTTTCTGTTTGGGTTCCGAACCTGCTGCAAGTCTGAAAGCGGAAATCACCTCCCCCCCCCCCAATTTTTCAGGGTGGCTTGAGGGTCCCTTATTTCGATTGAAGTCATTTCAGAACTCCCCACTTTTCCAAGGAAAACTAAGATCCCCAAGATCCCGGTCGGGCTCAGGGATGGATTTCCCAAGAGTTCAAAGGGTCCAGGTGTTCCATCCCTAAGGCGAGCCCAGCTTTCGGATTTCGGCTAAGGCGGAGAACGACTTCCGCCTGGACCTCACGGGCTCCAATGCGGGGACCCTCTATGGCAAGGGCATCTACCTGGCGGAGAATGCCTGGGGCCTCAGACTCAGCGGATGTGTTGTTTTTTTGTTTCGACAGCGCGCGAGAAAAGCAACTTGCTGGTTCAGGGTTGTGGTTGATCACTCGAAATTTATCCCCCCCACTTCTGTGATAATTACTCTTGGGAGTCTCTTTCTTTATATGGGGGGTTAGTCTTTGGGAAGCCCTTTCTGTTGTATCACAGTGGTCATTTCCCACAGCCCTGTGCTGGCTCGATAGGCATGGAAAGTTCGAAATGGAAGGAGCCCGAGACAAAGCAAGCCCTGATTTGGTGGTCCTTTAAGGGAAAGCCTGGGTTCAGAAAACAAAACAAACAAAAAAAACGGTGCCCGGATTTTCCCATTTGTTTTGGGGTTCCCTTTGAACATCAAGATGAAGATATGTGTGGTTGGCTTCCCCCTGGAAGGGTTTAGGGTTTGAGTCTTTCTTCTGTCTTAGTTCTGGCTTAGCGGTTCAGGGTCCACAGGTTTTGATGATATGCACATGTTGGAGTTGATTTTGTCCGGAAGGGGGTCTATGGTCTAGTGTTTCTTGCCTTCCTCCGGTCTGTTGGCTGGAACAACGAGCTCACCGATGCAGCCGAAGAACAACAAAACCATTGGCAACCATTGAGTTGTCCACATGCCGAAAACTTTGAACCATCCTTTCATGTTGGGAGTTCTTGGGTTGGGAATTCTTGACATTGTGCGGGGGCATGTGGGAGTGGCAGATTTCAGGGGTCTGGAGAAAGTGTTGTAAACCTTGCTGAGCATGGTTCATAAACAACTGTATTCCAAGACCTCCAGCGCCCTCGTCTTTTCCTTGTGGGGTTTGCTTTTAACGGTCATTTACCACGAAGGCTTACCTACCGTAGTGGCTTGCCTTGGATCCTCCGGGTGACTTCACGGAAGTGCTGGCGTTACATTCTTTTTGACCGTCCCCCCAGGAATGTGTTCTTTGGGTGGACTCCTTTTTGAAGTTCCATGTTGTCGTTCGTAGCCCCAGCCACCGGATGCTTTCCGAACGCGCCCCAGGCCTCATGCACGCTACGCACAGGGATTTCTTGGAACATCACTTGTAATGTTGGGTCGTGAAGTTCCGGTTTGCAAATCGCCTTGCCTCTGTGCTTTGGGAGGTATGAATAGATTCCACAGGAAAGTCAAACTGAAACCAAACTGAAACCAATTAAATCTGTCTTTTTCATCACAAGGCGGCGCTAAGAAACGGAAGCTTTGTTTGGGGCGGCAGGTTTAAAGTGGACGTAGCAAACGTTGATTTCCAAGCCAAGAGTCAAGGAAGGTTCCTTGAAGTCCCTTCACGGCGTTCGAAACTGGATGCTTCCTGACCAGTGCTAGGGAAGCTGGAGGTTGCACTGTGCATGTGATAGGCTTTGCGGAAGTTTTACTCACACTCACACAGGCTCCTTTGCCCTTTCCATTGGGACATGCTCCGAATATGGAAAGTTCTAAGTTGCAGATCCTGTGGCATAGCGACGTGGTGACTGGTTTGACCCTGATGCACTGCAAAACAAATCAAAGGTTTGAACCTGATGCGGGGATGCCAGGCGACGAAGCCGTGGCCTTGAAAGACGAGATGTTTCGGCCGTGTGTTTTGGACCTCCCTCAAGCCATCCATAAAAGCCGACGACTGATCGCTCCGGGAAAAAGCAACAACAATACAAAAACATATGAGATGAATGCCGTTTGTTGACGGTACTTTGAGGGTCCAGGTAGTTGTTTAGTTCTGTTGGTTCCAAATTGGATGTGGGTATTGCCCTCAAACCGGACTCCAAGAATCCTCCTTACCTTTTGAGCATACCGCGCAAACCTGTATCGGAATCCTCGTCACGGGAGGGTGGGGGTTTGCTCTGAGTCTAAGTGGAGGGTCGTGCTGTTTCATTGTTTAGCCAGTGGGTAGTTCTCAAATCGCCGGCCAAACCATAATTCCAAGCCACCAAGTAAGAGCAAGATGACTGGTCCGGGCATGAGTTGCCGACTTTGTGGTTTCTTTGTCATGTTTTTTTTTTTTTTTGCGGGGGGCTGCACAATCCATGTCTTGCCAAACCTGCTGCGGGTTGGGAAGGCTGATTTTGGGTGTGGGCAACGCCCCTTATGTTGACATCGGATTGCCCTGCCGCCTTATTCTTGAGGGCCGTCAACCAGTCGCATCATTGTGGTTGGCTCGCTTTCTTCGAAACACTGAATAAGCAGGGGGTTGCTACTAGTCAACTAATTTTGGGCCAATATGTTGAGTCAACCGTCAACATACTTGGTTCCTTACAGCGAAGTCGTTGATGGCCTGTCTTTGTTTCGTTTTTTGTCTTCTTTTCTTACGGAGGGGTAGTTTCCCTGGATTCAAGGATGTCGCTGTACCGGACTCATACACAGCGAGTCTTTCTCAAGGTCAGGTACAACACACCGAGCCTTCCGTTAATGTCAGGTACCCCAACTTCCCAGAAAGGGGCTGTTTCCCAAAATATTGCAAGCAAGCCAGCCGGCATGCTTGGGGTTTTCCTTGCGCCCTGCTTGCGATGCTCCGGGGCTCGTTTCCGTCGTGCTTGTACAAGCACCGCATATGTGGTCTAGTTGACGACTCTGGCAAGCAAGCAGGCGGTGGGGTTGGAACATGTTACCTTCCCTGAAAAATAGATCTACCTTCTTCAGAATCCAATTATGAGGATGCCCTACTTTGGAAATCACTCATTGTTTCATGAGGTTTGGCCGACCTTGGGTTGTGGAGAAACTTGGGCTCAGGGCCCTATTTATTCTGTGAGTGGTCAAGGGAATCTATCTTCAAGTGACCAAATGACCCGGGGATTTCGAGTGTGACAACATTTTCCTGCAGATTTCTGTGTTGTGTATGACAGACATCTTACCTGTGGAGTTGGCACACTTCAAGCTTCTTGTTAGGTTTCTTCAGCACGGTCAGTGGGACAACTCAGAAGGTGAGAAATGCTCTCAACTTGGCCTAGTCGGACCATGGCCCCCTTCCTTAAAAAAGTCAAAAAGCAGTTTAAAGCTGGCGGTGGGACCAATTCCTGCACTTGGGATGGATGCAGCCCGATGGGATAAACCAGCTGCCAACTGGTGCGATGTGGAGGGGTGGAAGTTTCCCTGCGATGGCGCGGTGTTCGTCAGGTCTGACGAATATGGAGAGGGCCCCACTGGCAGAGCAGGCGAGGAGGAGCAGGCGAGGTGGGAGCATTCATACCTGAGAAGGCTGGCTAGCTCGTCTCACTCCCTGAGTTCCGTTTCGGACTTGATAAAATAGGGACCCCCTCCCCAACCCCCCCCCCTCTTGATACAATATGGACCTTCCCCCCTCCCCCCAAAAAAAACAGACAAAACGACACATCCTAGGGTTTGCAACTTTAAGCCAACCATCGAAAGGGGACTCAGTTGGTAAGTACCTGGCCTCCAAAAATGCCATCCTCTTTTCAACTCTTGGATTTTGCGATGAGGCTACTCCGGACAAAAACCGTTGTCTTGGCTTCCAGATGCCAAAAAGGGTCTCCAAACTTATTTGCGTAGTGTTTGTGCAAGGATTGACGAAACATGGCGCAAAATCCGAAGTCTGGACCCTCAACCACCCTGAAAAACGATTGAAACAACCAACCATGTTTACGGGTAGTTTGAGGGTCTTGGAACAGTGTTTTCTGTGTGCCCCAGATCAGTCCAGGGAATCAACCCGGTGAACTTTTGGACCGTTTGCACCTTGTCAGCGGTCGCAGGTCCAAAAGCAACAACAAGAACAGCAGTGGCAGCAGTGGCAGCACCACCACCACCACCAACAGACATGTTTCATGTGAATGCCCTCATCGTTGTTCAGCATTGCATAACTTAGTATGAGGCGCTACACCGCTACTGAACACTATCGCCATTATTCTCCTATAGTGACTTGACTTGGCTTGATAGTACCCCATAACCCCATTCTATTGTTTGAAGCTTTGGTCGCCCCCTACGCTTCCAGCTACAATTGTAATGAGTGACCGGGAACAATCATGTAAACCCCTAGCGCCAAGAATCCCCGGTTGCCTACTATAGAGGTACCCAGATCGTAACGCCATGGTCGCTTATTCCATCTACCTGTATAGTATGCAACCAAGCATGTTCCTAGCGTTTGAAAAAAGTGATCTCTGGTATGTATTGATACCTACAGCTAACAAGGAAGGAACAAATGCATATTTACTGTATTAATATATATATATATACACATGTACATATGAGACTTGTATTTCAGTGGTTTTGTAGCAGTGCAGCTTGCACGTCTCCTCTTCCCTCAGGGGGAGCGCGCCGAGTCCCACGCGGCGCGCGCGGAGCGGCGGCCGCCGCCCAATGCGCCGCTGCCGCCGCTGCAGCGGAACTCGGCGATGATCGTTTGCCGGGCACTGCTGGGCAAGGCCCAACCTTGGCAATAATTAGTCACCTTGCCATTGCTAAGGCCACCCGGCCTTAGTTTTGTTCAGTTGTGTTTAGTGGGGTGTGGTTTCGAGGGTTGCCTTCTTTTCCCACTTATCTCATTTCGTTTTGGTTCCTCACTGCGCACAGTTTCCATTGTTTTTGTATTGGTTGGCTGGGAAGGCGCGTTTGATATATAAATCAATTGGACTTGGGGCCAAACCACTCAGGAAGCGCGGACAATTTCGATTCGAGCTTTACTTTTGTATTCAAAGACGGGTGTCCAACGCACCCCCTTCAGGGACAAGAGAGACATGCAAGGGGGGTCAACAAAAAGGAATGGGGGCTCAAGAAAACGGCGTCCCCAGACGTGCATGCAGCCTGGGATTTGCCCCGGCCGTTTGTACCATCGCTGAAGCACCACAAGAGCCTATTGACATGTCGGGACGGTGGTTGGTTTCCGGATGGTTCCCTTCTGAACACCAGAAACAAGGGGACATGCAGAAACAAGGGGAACCAACAAGGGAACCAGAAACCAACCGGGACATGCTCTGTTTTTCCCCTTGAATAGTGATTTGGGGTGGAAAGGAAGCCAGACGAGAATCAAAAGCTGACTCGGGCGCGTTCCCGGCCGCAAATAAAGGCGACCGCTCTGGCCAAACTCCTTTGACAATGTAGATGGAAGCTGAACCAGGGGGTCTCTCGGTGCCTTGAAAAGGCGACGCCTTCTTGGGTTGCAAGGAAGCAATGACTCCCCCGGCTGATTTTTGAGCAGCACTTGGGGTTCGGACATGGGAAAACAAGTCCTTGAGGGGTGCTAGGGAGGTACGCTCTTTTGATTCCAGTTGTGTTCTTTCCCTCCCCAGTTATGCCTAGGGGTAGTGTTTCAGCAGAGCTGTGCCCCGGCCGTTGACAGGTGCGCTACTCCGATGAGGAGAAGCCCTCGGCAGACGACATCCAGCGGACTTGCTTGGGCAAGGACTGACTGCATGCAGCTGTGCACGCGGCAGCATCATGATATTTAGGCGTCAAGAGGAGTTTTTGCAGATTCACATGGGTGTTTCAAATTTGTTTCAACGTGTGGTTTGACGTCGTGCGCAGAGTTGCCGGCGCAACGGACGCCTTACAGATTTTGCGTAAAGTTGCGTTTCGCAATCAAGCACTCGGGCTTGGCACTAAGCGCTTCTTGCTGCAAGGGGTTGTTGTGAGCAGGCTCTTGTTTGGCAGTGGCGTGTGGGGCCGCATGTCGCAAAAAGCTGTCAGGGTCCTGAGCAGTTTCTACACCCGAACATGCCGTACAGCAAGCGGCACACTCACCAGAGGGGACGGGCATGACGTGCCTACCCAACAGGTCATAGCCGAGCTTGGCGTGCCGGGGGGTAACCAGCAGCTCCGACAGCAGCGGCTTGCTGCACTTCTTACATGTTGCACTCACTGCCCCACGTGTCCTTTTGAACTTGCTTCGCCTCGAATACGCCAGCAGGTCAGACTCTTGGCTCCACCTTGTTGAGGACGACGTCTCCTGGATGCGGGCACACACCGGAAACTGGCTCGCGTGCATGTCGCACCCTTTCGAGCCCGACCGGGCCTTGGCTTTGCAATCAAAAAATGGAGACGGGCAGTTCGACAGGCCGCATACACGAGCATATGCCAAGCACGCATGTGGTCTGACCTCGCTGCGTGCCAAAAGCAGATCAGCAGTTTGCTTTGTGAGGCTGGGGCAACTTTCCACGCCGCTGCGCAGCCTACTGCGCACCAGGACTTAAAGTGCCCTAACTGCAGCAGGACTTTCTCAAATATGCACAGGTTGCGCATGCGCCGCACTGTGCAACACAAGGCGCGCTCTGAGGCCGCCTCATACGCTGAGTCCACGCACTGCCCCATTTGCTTGGTTGAGTTCTGGAGCACTCAACGCCTGCTTGTGCACTTTCGGAGCCCGTCTCAGCGCAGCGCAGCTTGCTGCCTTGCGGCCCATTGCGATTAACTAAGACCCCAGTGCCATCGTGGTTGGTGGGTCACAAGCGTGTGAGAGGAGTGCAGCTTGCAGAGCCCCGCGTACCTAGCGCCAAGGAGCGTGCCGATAACGATTGTTTGAGGCAGCATGCATGCCTGCTGCAGGGTGAAGAACGAAAGCCGCCAATTCGACTAAGTAGTGTGATAACTGTTGTCAGCGTTGAACCAGCAAAGACTGGGTCGTGGGATCCAGACCAGCTCACGCACTGGTTGCGCCAGCTTGGGACGTGGTTTCGCGCTGGTGACTTTACCGCAGGAGCGGTTTGGCGTGCTCTGGGCTGCAACTGTCCTTTCCAGCACCGCAAGCCTTCAGCGCGCATTCATCGAGCTGCTCAGACCTTACGGAGATGTACATGACTCCTGGGATGGGCCAGAGGCAGTTGACACCGCGGCCCAACAACTTCAGAAGGTAGGGTTTGCGCTGCCACAGGCCCTATGGAAGGCAGAGACCCGCCACGCAACACGAGGCCACACAAGCTTGGGGCACTTTTGCACCTTCATAGCTCCCAGAGAATTTTCCGCCAACAGTGGATGCGGGCGGGGGGCAGAAGGTTTTGTGGGTTTGCTTGCAGGTGCTTTCTGTCGCCCCAGGCCTCAATGAGTTTCACACGGCGCGCGCTGGCACGCTCAAAGTCCGCCAAACAGAAGAAAACCGGATCCCAATTTGCTTAATTTTGTTGCCTGAAAGAGGGCAGGGGAGATGCCTTGGAGGGTCCGAACTCTGATGGCGCAAGTGGGCGAAACAACTTTTTTGCGAATCTCATGGAGACCAGCAGGAGTTTCTACAAGTTGGATTTCCAAACACCCACCAGAAACGCTTATGGCTTCATTCGGAGCCAAGGCTGCCCCAGAGTCAACTTGCATCGCGGGGTTGAGGACCCCGCCTACGACTGCGTGCTGGGGGACCGCAGGAAGATCCACGGGACCTTCCGGGAGTTCGTGCTGCGCGGTCCCCGGCTTTGGGTTCCCCTCACCCGGAAGTGAAAGAAGTGCAAGGCTTAGCGCAACTAGGTCCCCTGTAGTGCCCTTTGACCAACTTTTTCGGGGAGGGTTCCCCTACTAACATCTACAGAAAAAAAGGGCACCCTTATTCTAACCTCTCTACTTGTACTGGAGGACCTAGGCAAGCCTCAAGCCTTAGGCTCTTCGGAGTGGGTTCCGGCGGCGGGGTTTTGCGGCAAGCACTTTAGTTTGGTACCCGATCTCCTTAAGTCGGCATCCAAAGGAGCAAGCGAATGCAATGTTCATGCCGCGTGCGCCTACTCCTTTTCTGACACATGCCCGCAGCGGGTAGGGGAGGAGAGGGTGGTCGGCTCCTCTTCTTAAAACCCTTTCATAGAATTCCAGCTCGCCCCTCTTCCTTGCCTTATTTGGAGGAAACCTGGGTGGGGCGTGTGGCCCCCTGGGATTCCATGACTTTGGATGGCTGAGGTATCATGACGACCAGGCGCAGCTTGCGCAATGGCGAGCGCGGGGCAAACCGCTGGGTCTTGTGATTGGACCCCAAGCTGGGCTTCGGTTTTAAAGTGATACAATCCAAGAGACCAGCCCCAGGACATTCTGCAGCCAACGATCCGCCAAGTACCATGGTTTGGGCGAATTTCCTACAACATTTCCTAAAACGTATTTCGCAAATAAGGATACCACTTCCAAAAAGAGACACGAACAAGCCACATAATATAGAAAAGTACAGGGACCGGGGCCCTCGGAAGCATATGCCATTCCAGGTTTTGCATTAGACTTTGGTGCAAACACAGGAAGCAAAATGACCATCCATGGGGGCAAGTCTGGCGAACCAGAATCTGGAACGCTGATGTTGTCGATGTTTGGCGATTTTGTTTGGCCCATTGTTTCAGCGATCTCACCTACCGACACGCTTTGCGACCGAACACCTAGGAAGGTGTCCAGGTGTCCCTTAAGGCTTAAGATCAATAGACCGACTTCCAAGCGGGATCCGGAAGGATTGTTTGGTCTGAAGTGGACTTGACTTGTCAAGTTGACCTCCTTTGCGTGCGTTGCCGTGGAAGAACACCGGTGTTCTTCGCGTATAGTTCTTGTAGACATTATCGTCAGCTTGATGGCATGTATGACTGCGAGCTTCGGACAATGTTGATGCTGACCAATCTTGTGATGCACAGGAGAGAAAGGATCATGCACAGGAAGTTGGACCATCATACCAGCCAAAACACACGGAACTGGATCTTGCCAACCAGATAGCCCATGTTTGCGATCCCCCCCCACGCCTAGAGTTAGAGGCGCGAACATTGACAGAGCCTGAGCCTCCCACATACTGTGGATGGACAACATCCTCCTGTAAATACCAACGAAGGATGGTTTCTACCAAGGTTTCGTTTCGTGGTGCGAGCGGATTTTATCCATCCACAATGTAGCGTGGCTTCTGTCTGTTGAAGCAGGCTCTAAGCAGGCGCCCCAATCTGGTGGTCCATAGGGTCATCAGGATCGCCCAACATTCGAAGAACTTAGTTGTAAAACAGATATTGGCCTTGGGTCACACAAGGCAAAACCGAGAAATACATGGATCATGGGATTGTTGGTTTTAAGGTACCCCTTTTTGAGGCCAACAGGACGCCCGGGTTCAGGTCTACCCTGAGTTCATCGTGGTGTACCAGCGCGTTTTCTTCCACGAGCGCTTCCAAGAGTGGCCCTCAGACACATTGCTAGAGAAATTGTGGCAAAGGCTGCCCGGTATCAGTGTTAGGTATAGGGATTTATTGAGTGTCCAACCTGGGGAAACAGCCTATAAACGTTAACTTTCCGAAAGGAGACCACCGGGGATGGGTAATCTTCTATTTGGTCCAGTGCCCCTAGTTATCAACCCTCTAGCAGAACACTGACCTGCAAAATGCTCCTTTTCGCAAGGTGGGCAATTAAAGCTCCTTATTTGCTTGATGGGAGGAACCACTTCCGAATTCGAAATCCTGCACAAGGGAAATGGGTGGCCTGCAGGAATTAGCAGAGTAGGGCAGCAAACCGTTTGCTGGCTCTCAGGGAAGTTGGAATGACCCCAAGCTGAACCATCCCCAAAGTGTTGTTGATCCAAAGTGGTTCATTCCCAAACTCCTGAAGCGATTCCCTGCCAGGTTCAGCAAGTAAGGGTTCAATTCTTACACACCTTTACTAGCAACACACAAGAGACACTGATTCTAGCTGTTCCTGGTTTTCCGAGCCTGGCTCTAAATCTGTGGATTTTCAGTGGTTTGGCAGAAACTGAAAGCCCTGTCAATCATCCTCTGTCTTCTAAGGATTGACCTCGGGGTCCTTTTTTGTCCGGTTTTGCTCTTCCCCCTGTCAGGGCCTCGAGTGAGTTTCTTTGATCGTTGGCTGGACATTTCCGGAAAACCTGGCTCCCAGTGGGTTCTGTGGTCTTCTCCAAAAATAGTTTACGCTTTGGGGTAGACAAACTATGAAACTCTTCTATTTGCCGAAAATAATTGTGTTTTGCCCTTTTGATTTCAGAGGGAATCTATCACTGGACAGATCTTGTTTCAGGCGGCTTAAGCAAATGACAAAAACCGAATCCGAACACATCATGTTCTGTGTGTCTTAGATTTGGGCCAAGCAGTAAAAACCGAGAAACAAACATGTGGCGAGATCAGGAGATCTTCGAGCACATGGTGGAGCGCTGCAGGCGCACTTCTGTGCGCGCCCGTCTGTTATTCTTGAGGATTCCGCCTAGACATGGCTGTGGCTCAAAGAACCGGTACCAAAATGGAGCCCTGCTATGTGGAAACATGGACCAAACCCTGTGTACCCCCTCCTGTTTGATTTCGAGCCACACCCACGTGGCCGTATCCGTTTAGACTTTTGAAGTCTAGAGGAGTTTATACCAAAAGGAAAGAGTAAGGGACTCAGCAAGCACTAAGCTACATCAACTCTTCAAGGATCAGGTCGTTGCTCTCGGGCAGCGCATGAATTTTGGTTTGGGCCATTGGAGCAGGTGGTTCTACTTCCTGGTTTAGCAAGGTTTGCCGCTGCTCTCGTGATCGTTCCAGGAGCCAGGTGTAGACCGTTGTTCAGATGGCCATCGTTGGCCACGCAGTGTTTACCAGGGGTGGCCACACAAAGCAGCTACGCGCAAAGCCTTTTTCCAAAAACTATGTCAAATATTCCAGGGTTGGCAACCTGTGAAATCTGAAAATCACCATTTTTGGGTGGCCCTGGGCGTGGGCCGCCACTGGTTACATGGGGTGTTGTCCGGGAGATTGGGGGGCTGAGGGCCCAAGTTCAATTTGGCTCCTGGCGTTCGTGGTTGGCCAGGTGTAAGTGAGTGGATCCCCCACCACTAGAGGTAACCAGCGATTTCCGTCAATATTTCACAGGATGGTTCCCTTGAAGTCCCCTTTGAACTACTCAAAGAAGGCAGGTATGATTTGAAAGACACCCATGTTTGGAAGGCAGACATATTAAATAGAGGCACTGGTTTCTCGCGTGTATTCTCGTTCCTGGACTTTACACTTTGTTGGAAGACCATGTTAGTCGTATATGGCGGGTTCAACCTTCTTGTGGCCAACGCACTCAGGAATCTAGCAGACACTTCCCCATTCTTTCCAGGGATCCTTCTTTCCAGAAAACCTCCAGAACCCACCCCAGGGGAAACTGCGTTTTTTTTTTTTTTTTTCCCAAAAAAAAAAAGATGGTTGAAAAGAATGGGGCATGAACCTCTAGAAGGAAGCGAGTCTTTAAGCCCAGCCGTTCGCAGGCAACGGCAGTTCCATGGTCCCACCCAGGAGGAGGAGAGGCTGTGGTTTTACCATTCGCAGTTGGGAAACTGTGCTTCCACATATTCGCTGCTAAAGAGTCTCTTGATGTCTATATTCGTTAGCCAAAGGGCAACCAACACGGGGATGGTTGTTTGGTTTTTGAAAGACCCCCCAAAAAACAAAAATGGTGGGCGGTTCTTGAGGGTATTGTGGGTTTTCAGGGATACCAAAAGGAGCATCGCGCCATTTCGGGGGTCCCCCAAACGCACCCAGACTGCAGTGGGCAACCAGGGTGCCTTTGCAACGGTTCGGAACCAGATGGGCAGTTTCTCTGGAGGGGTACCAACACTCTTTGACAATGCCCCCTCCCTTAAGGTCTTAAGGGGGTAAAAGTCCCCGAATGTTTGCCAGAAAAGGGAATATGGAACGATCCATGTTTTAAGGGGTGGGGATCATTGAAATGACGTCTCAATGCTGCGGGCACTTGAAGTATCAAACCTAGGCCAATTGCAAGCTGCAAAGGTGAACCTATACGGCATTTGTCAGACGGGCGCTTGTCGATGGAACCTTACTCTTCCAGACTTGCCCCTCCATGGAATTGAACCGGATATATATATATATATATATATATATATGTTGGGTCTTCTGTGAACTGTCGAAGATTCATGATGGTGGTAATTAACCAGAAGCACTGATCTTGGTATAGTTGTATCCGTTCAGCTGGTGTTCAGACAATCTGTCTTCGCTTGCTAAAGGTTGCGTCTTGGGTTTTATTGGCCTGTACCGGTCCAGTTTTTGCTTGGTCTATCGCCATTTATTGACGACACCGTTTGGGATTCGTACACGAAGCAGTCATGGGGCTAGCCAACTCTGGTATGAGCAGGCGCTGTGCCAACGGGGCAAGCCGTGGATCCAAGCTCGCTGCATCATGTTGAGGCTGAGCTATCATGCTGGGCGCGTGGTAACATAATTCTTGTGCTAGGCCGGAAGTTAGTTGTCCCCCAAATCAGTCCCTGTACAACCAGTAATTCCCTATGTATTACCTGGAGCATGGCAGAGGCCTGTACAGCAGCACCGGATCCTGCGAAGAAGTGAGCCCAGGAAACCACAGGCAGGCCCTGACCATGGTGTTTGGATGATACGAAGGGAGCATGGGAGCAAGGAAGCAAAGAACACGTGTCAGCTTGGCAAAAAAGGCCCAAAGGCCCCATTTGAGTGCGTTGAAATAGGTCCAATTTGAAGGAAGCCGAGTCAAGCCCCCCTCTTCCCGCGCAAAGTTTTTCGAGGAGAAGGTGCTGAGATCCTTGTGGGACCACTATGCCATGCCCCACAAGGCGGGATTTGGATAAGTTTAGTCCGCTCAGTTCAGTGGCATCCTTTCTCATTGGATTTGGTGAGTTTCCCACCAAAAGGCTGCCTTGGTCTTTTCCCCAGTCGCTGGACAGCTGAGTCCCGGAGATGGGAAATGGGTATGGAGGTATGGGTGTCGATGGTGGCGGTAGTGGGATTGATTTCCGTGTTGCCACCCGAAGCATCGTTGGAATCTTCATTGGAGGGGTTTGGCTCTGCATTGAAAGGGTTTGGACCTGATCAGGCCCTTGTTCAGGTCCCAAGATCAATAGTGTATTAGAACACGGCATTATCTTTAGCTACCCACACAGGTGCCTTACTGTTGGTGGGAGGGCGCGTGTTTTGCTTTTAGTTTGGGGTGGGGGTGGGGGACACTAGATGAGACAAGAGTCCAGGAGCCAGCAAAACATGGCATCTGCAGTTTGCATGTTGGGCGCTGTCTTCAACTAAAAATGGCTCGGACCTGCACTTTGTTCGGAGGGAGGTGGCCAGGCAAAAGAAACCGATCGAAGATGATGGTATCGCATACTTCCGCGACCGCCAAGAGAGTGTTGCTCAAAATAGTTTTGTTACTTTTATTTCTTCCCAGAATGTGCTTCCTTTCGGGTTACCTTCAACCACCCCGCCAAAAACAGGCGCCCAATTTTCAGAAAATCGGCATCCCACGCGATGGACATGTTTCATCAACAGGCTCGGCCAACGTTGAGGAGAGGAATGGAGGGTCCGGGTATGCGTCAAATCGAGTTCGGGGCCTCTGCTGAACAAAACACAAGCAGAAGCCCTTGCCAGTCTATAGATGGAAACCTACATTGAGTCCACCCGAAGTTAGCCCGTTGCTCAGTGCGTCCAAGTTTAGAGTGGCTTCGACACTCCAAAGGGAAGTTGAGTTGCAAGGTTCGACAGTCGAGGGCCAGGACCAACATTTCCTGCTGATGTGGCAGTTTGGGGGGGGGGGGGGGCAGGACTTTCCAAGCAATTGTTCAGTTTTGGAAGGATGAATTATTGCCGTTTTATGGCCATGAGAAGGTGGTAGTTACTTTTTTCCTGCCATAATGTTCTTTAAAAAATAAGTGGCAGTCGTTTAACACTTTTTGGCGTTCGGACTCTGGCGGGATCTGGGGCCAGGGTCCGTGACGCGTTGGGCGCGGGGCAACTAAGAGTTTATGTTTTCAGTAGGATATCATCAACTTGATGTGCGACTCCTAATGTTGACCCAGGATGAATATACCCGGGTGTTCCCTCCAAAAGTGAGGAATCCCCACTAAAAGGGGACACCCCTATTAATCAACCAGGGGCTTATTAATCCGGGGTTAACATTAGTAGGAAAACAGCCATCGGCAAACACAAACACAAAGCAAATACTCTCGCACGCGTTGAGCGCTTTTTGTTAGGCCGACGGTATGATGTTGGGGTGCGCAGTTGCCTTCAGAGATGCTGCAGACATTTGTGTGTGATCTTCTAAAATGGATGTGGCTTTGCCTTTGGTCAATCAAGGGGCTGCAGAATCATTTAGTTATGATAATTGAGTCTCATGGATATCGCACGGCTTGTTTGAGCTTCTGCTGCAACCGAAGCTGCTTCAACAGTCACTTGTCATTTGGCTATTTTCTGGGCCTGCGGCCTCTGGCCGGCTACACCTCTTTGAAGTTATACCATGTCATGTCATGTTTTTGTATGAGAAACGCATCCTGTGCTATGATATGGCTGGTTCCAACCCCAGATGATGCCGGGGATGCCAGCCTTCTGGGCCCCAGCCGGGCCCCAACCCAGAAGGCTGACATGGGGTCGCGCGCGCGTGTCCCCCCAGGGACCACCATGGATTCCAATCACTTCCAGTTGCATCCCACGCCGGTCCCCTCTGCAGGAGGCTGGGACGGGAGGCAGAGGGTCGGCGGATTTACCAATTTTGTTTCACTTTGATTTCCCTGAAGAAGGCACAAAGTCAGGAACTGAGGTTCTTTTGACAGTTGCGGGGTGACGTGGGAAAGGCAAACACTAATGATCTACTGGGCCTTAGGCTTGGCAGGCAAAGCTGGCCAGCACCAACCACACGATTCGCTCGCAGGGCCGCATCGACAAATGGCAGTTGCTCGACCTGCTGAAGGCCATCAACCAACCCCCGGAGAACGAGGAGGCAACGAGATGGGTGGCTCTTTGGCGGGACCCAAACATGGTTGTGGTTGGCAAACATTTTACATGTTTGATCTTGATTCCCCGAACGCGGTTGGTTTCCTTCCGGTTTCTGTATGAATGCCGACTACAAAGGGGTCCGAAACCTATTTGGAGAAACTCCCAGATGTGTACTTAACATCGAGATTCCCTTGCAGTGCTCCAAGCTTCCGAACCAGAAGGCGTTTTCCTTGCCCCCATGCGCCTGATAGATCTAGCTGCAAGGTAGCTCCGTTCACACCTAAGCACAAGGACAGCCTCGTGATCCTTGCAGAAACGAGGTTTTCAGCCAACCACATTTATAAGATCTCGACATATGACAAAGCATATCAGACCACTTCATAAATTTGCCTTAAACGTAAACGTTAGCGTGTTGCACATGATGATGTCTCAAATGAAAGGAGTCCACAAACATTAACACTCACATTTTTGGCATGATGGCGCAGTCACAATGTGATGCGGTCAAGTGCGGACAGGCTTCATGACATGAACTTGCGCATTCCATCTATGATCATGCTCTTTTGGAAGGAGCTGAGTCACACGCCCAAGGGAAACCTGCGTTACGGCCGGACCTGGAACAGGGTGAAATGTGGTTGCATTGCAACACACACACGGCCGCTCCTGACACGTCTCCTCCAAGAACATCTTGGTTATTGGAACCCAAGGAACTGAACTCGGAGCAGCGTGCGTGTCGTTGCCTGGAAAAGCTCACGAGTGCACTTGTCTGGACGCCGGTTGGCCCCATATAGCTGTATATATATATATGAAATATTAATATATATATATATACAAATATAAGCATAACTGCGAAGCATATGTGAAGATTGTTGGGGTCCCTAAAGCCTTTACAACAGTCCGACTGCATCTGTTGGGCGGTGGGGAACCAGGGCTGGAAAGAGGTTGAGTTGGCCATCTTTGTGCTGGGATGTACAACCTATTGAATAAGTAGCTTATAGCCATCCATGGTTGTATGTAAACCAAGCCCTGTTGTCCCACTTTATTACCATGTTCCTAGCATACTTACTATAAGTAGGTTGAACATCCAAGTGATCGGGCGCTGTCACTCCCAGAGAAAAGTGAAGAAGTAGTCATGAA
This sequence comes from Effrenium voratum, assembly GCA_963377175.1. Taxonomy (NCBI): domain Eukaryota; class Dinophyceae; order Suessiales; family Symbiodiniaceae; genus Effrenium; species Effrenium voratum. Next base: position 317,283 of record CAUJNA010003548.1, on the reverse strand, counting down.
GGGCGTTAAGTGGCCGGAATTCCCAAAGCCCCGATGGGAACCACTGATTGTTACCCCATCTATTTTTTGATCAAGGCCGTTTGCAGCGGGGATTTTGTTCACTGAATTCTTGTTCCTTGTTTTGGCGAGCTCCCCGTCAACCCAGAAAGGGTGTCCTGTCTCTCCTTGGATGCGGGGCCAAGTTAATAGTGACCTGGGGTGTAGCGTATGAGTGAGTTGGGCCGGTTGCAAGTAGGTTACCCAGTTTACTAGCCACCTAAGTCGGCAAATCGAGTACCCAAGTACTGTTGACCCCATATTCATCAACTCCTGTTTATTAATAGTAGGGTGTTTCCCTCCAAAAGTGAAGAATCCCAACTAAACCCAAAGACCCCGCCCGATTAATACACAGGGGTTGATTAATATGGGGTCAACATTACTAATTTCACTCGGCGGGGTTGCAATTCACCCAGCATTCTCGGCACAGGGCGATTTGGACGAGACCTTCCGAGCTGCTCGGCGCCGTAGCAACGCCTGTTGTTTTGCAGAGAAGGAGGCTGTGAAGGGGGCTGCTTTCGGTTTGTTGGATGTAGGTTTACCTAGACTCTCCATGACCCTTTAAAAATGGGTCCATGACCCCATTATTTTGGTAATGACCCCATGGGTCGTGGACCGAACTGGTGCTTTGAATAGGTGGGTTGAGGAGTTGCACCCCAGGATCCTGTGAAGCCAGAACACCTCCAAATCACCGTCTCCAAACCAACCAGAGGGCAGCTGATTTTGTGGGGTTGGATTTGAGTAAAGGTTGCACTCCTAAGTCCCTTTTACCCTTTTTTGGGGGAGGGTCCCCCTGCTAAAATAGACTACAGAAAAAAAGGGTACCCTTATTCTAACCTCTCTACTGGAGGACGAAAAAAAGGGCGGTCCAATTCCCGGTTCAGACGCCCTTTAGTAGCAGTCAGCAACCCGAGTCACATTCAAAGCGGGAGCAGCGAGTCTAGGTCCTCCAGTAGAGAGGTTTAAGTAAGGGTGCCCTTTTTTCTGTAGTCTATTTTAGCAGGGCAACCCTCCCCCAAAAAAGGGTAAAAGGGACTTAGGAGTGCAACCTTGTGGTTGTCAATGTTCATGAATATTCATGTTTTTTGGGCGATGTTTGCAGGAAAGATATCAGCCTGGATCTCGAAATCTGGGTGTCTCGCAAGGTTACCCGTTGCGAAAACTTGGAAACTGAGAAGAAAAGCATCCCAAGTGGATGGGCTGCATACTTTTCTCATTTGGGTGTGGCTCAAAATTAAAGAGGAGGGACAAACCGCAGGTTTTGGTCCATGTTTCCACTTGCCAGGGTTCCATTTTGGTACCGGTTTTTTGAGCCACAGCCATTTGGCTTTGTGTCAAAACCGTTTTGGGATCCCATTTGGGGTAGGTGCACCACCCATTTTGGCCTTTTTTTAGAGTGGGAGATTGGGATGTTCACCGGGGGTACGGGGTTTTGACCCACTGACTTCCTGAGTTCATGAACTTTAAACTTTTGGGGAAGACCATTTTAGTGGTACGCATAAAGTTTAAACTTTTTTTGGGCCATCCACTCAGCCAGGGAGCCCATGGCCATTTGAACACTTGAAGGCTCTCTTGACCAACGCTTGAGCACTGGCACTTGAACTCAAGTCAGGGAGACCTGTCTGTGTCTGAGGAGATCAACACCTCCGGCACTGGGCGCATTAGCTGGGAGGATACTGTAGATCAAGGGGAAGACCTTTCCGGTTTGCGGAAAACCGCTCTGGAAAAAAAGAAGGAACAGCAGATGGGCATCAATTCCAAGGGACCTTCTTGGTGGACATGGTGGGTTCCCACCTGGAGGTTAGGTGTTGAGGGCAACGGGGCGAACCTCACGCCATCAGAACCTCTGTTCGTTTACACCATAGTTCCCTCCACTGGGTTTTGGCGGTTTGCAGAGAAGAGTCCCTAGGCCAAAAATAGTTGGGACGTACATGTTGACCTTTTAGAAGGCTGGTTGCGAAACGAGAAAAAAAGGGGGGCGAGCGGCAAATGGGATCGGGGGGCGTTTCTGTGGCCCATGTGGTTCTGTGAGTTAAATTGGCGAGGTAGGGAACTCTTTCAGAATGGCTCAAGCATGGTTGGTGGGCATATGGGCATGTCTCAAAGTACAAAGACGGTCGATGTCCACAGGACCCAGTGGAGTTCTATGCTCCAATGGTTCGATGATGTTCTTTTATTGTCTAGTTTCCTAGGGAATTAATCATGGCTGATAAGTATGTCATGGTATGTCATTCTGCATAGTCATTTCTGTTATCTGATCCTGTTGGTTTTTAAAGGGAACTTCTCACAATTAACTACTTTACATACAGCATACATGTATGTGTTTGTTTTGCCAGGACAGGGGACTTAAGGCACATGGAGGTGTTTGTTGCGGATGATTATTTGCTTCGATCCAGAAGGGTTTCTTTGACTTGCAGTTCTGAGTTTGGGATTGCTTTGTGTTCTCGAAGAGGATCCAAGAGGCACAACTTTTGTACTCGCAGTGTAAATGCAGAACCGAGCCTCTATATCTTGAGTTCATGAACTTTAAACTTTTTGGGAAGACCATTTTAGTAGTAAACAAAAAGTTTGGACTTTTTTTGGCCATCCACTCAGCAAGTGAGTTATACCCTTAACAAATAGTAGCATTACCTGCATACTAATATATACATATGTAGAAAGAGAGACAGAGAGAGAGTACAGCCCCCGCAACCTACCTTCTTGGTTGTTCATCGGCATGTGCCATGTGTTCCCTCAGCGCCGTTGTCTCCAGAGTTACGTCAGGAGTTCCTCGCCGAGATGACGGAGCGTGTGCACAACTCCTGCCGCTGAGAACTTGTGCAAGGCTCAGTTGGATCCTTCATCGAAGGCATCTTCGCTTGGTACTGATGCACAAACTCTGCTTCGCACCAGGTAGGTGGTCAATTCACAGGAGTCCTCGGGTTTCATAGCACTGATAAAATGGCTGGTCGCCTAGTTTTTGGTGCCAACTTTCGCTACGCGTCTTCGTTTCCGCTCAACGAAACAAAGTCCCAGTCGGGTTGCGAGCCCAACCATTCTGTGCCCAATCGGAGTCTTTTCAGTAAACCAACCCAAGCCAGCATAAGCAGCCTGTAGCTTCTTTTGGAAAACAAAAAACTGTTTGAACCGAATGGTCGGGTTCCCTACTCAGGTCCTTGTATACCGGTTTTTGATACACTCCCAACACCCAAGCCCTAACCTGCGGGTCGGAAATGAGTTTGCTTATTGTAGATCGTGCAGTATTGCAGTGTCATAGCACCGGATGAACCTTTCTTTTCCAAACTTTCAGGCCCCTTTCAAAGTGTTCTTTGATTCTTTACAGGGGCCTCCAAACTTGCCAACATGTCATGGCTATCTTTCAGGATTTCCTCTTGAGCAGACGACGCTGCGCATGGGGAATGCCGCCAGAGCGCTGTCTCTCCCAACCATTGCCAAGTGGCAGGGCAGTCAGAAGGACAGACCCACTAAATAGTTAGGTCTGGCTACCTTCAGATGCTTGATCCACCGGTTGGTGAGTCAACCGTAATTGATTAAGCATCCATGGGCAACAAAAGGATAGAAAGTATGATTGGCAAGGACGACTTGTTATATCGCTAAGCGGCAACAGGATCCAGGGAGGAGTCCAACTTAAATAATTTGTGCAGCAGAGAAGACAGCGCCTCACCTAGGTTGTTTTGTGGCTGCTGCATGTTCTTGAAGCAATGCAACCTTGCTGGTGAAGACGGTGGCCCAATGTATCTTTATTTCTCTATCTATTTTCATGACTGTTCCATCACTCTATCTCTCCCCTCCAATCGCAGGTGGGGAGAGGTGGGACGAGGGAAGAAGGGATTGTGACCGAGCACATTCACTCCGTCCCTTCGGTCACCCCCCACACTCACTCACGAGCAAACAATGAGCAAGAAATGAGGGAGAAAGTGGCGAGCCGACATAGTAGGCCAGCAGCTGTCATGAATTTCCTTAGCTTGGCTTGCAGCCATCATTATTCGTCGTTTTCTTCAGTTTATGTCTCTTTTACCATTCCCAACCATAATCCATGATACGAATTTAAGGATCGAACGATTCGGAGGGGCTAGTCTCCTCATCCTCATCTTGGATTTGAGATAAGTTTAGTGAATATTGGCGATTGAACCACTTTCATGTCTCATCCATGGCTCCCCGTCTCTTTCATCTGCTACTCCAAGAGAAAGAACTGTGAAGACACCACATAGCCATTAGACTCAGCGGGAAAGCTCCCACACACGGACTGCCATTGATCCACCGGTCGCACGCAGTAAAGATGTTGTGTTTCATATCTTGGCGGACCCTTAGATTAGACTGTTTAATTGTCGAGAGTTTAGAGGTGCTTCTTGCACATTCCACTACTAAATGCTCACTTTTGTCAAGGGGTCAACGAATCATTGATGAAGTCGTGTTTGTCTTCGACGAGAATACGCAAGTTGCAACACTACCCTCAGCCTGCACATCCAAAGCAAAGGCAGGGTCCCCTTTTTTGGACCTTCCAGTGATTCCATTTCCCTTCGTAGGTAACCAAGGCACCCCTCCTTGAAGAACTAAAACGACATGTGCGGTTGATCTCTGGCATCCATTGGCAATTCTGATATTAATACCCTCCCCAAGTTTGATCAAGATCCCAAGGAACCCTCGGATCCAGTCTGGAACAGACGGCGCAAATCATTGCCAACCCGAGGTGCAGAATGATTCGCAGGGGCAGCTTTTGAAGCCTTTGAAGACAAAAGCGATGTGTGGCAGCGTGTCGCTTTTTGTCACATGGATTGGTGCACCAGGAAAGTAGTTACAGGGCTTCTGTGCCAATTGCTCTTCCATCAACTATTGGGTCTCTTTTCAAATTGACGAACATGTTTCAGGCAGTAAGAATGTACCATAACCAAACATATCACTTTCTCGTTGGGTTCAAAAACTGAGGAAGGTTTGTCCCTAACCGGCTTAACGCCCGCTGGCAAATCGGAAGTTTGTCAAATTTGAGGTCAAATCCAATCGAAATGCACATTTGCAGGACTTGCATTCAATTCATGAGCCTTTTTTTCTTGTTTCAGGAATCAGATAGGCAGAACTGAGGCCACAGCCTTATTAGCATGACCAAAGATTCCCCCGCCCTCCCTTCCCTCTGAGAACCTGTTCCAAGGTTGCGGAGGAGTTGGCGATTTGTGGTTTGCGGGTAAAAGGGACACGGGTATGAACACTTTGTCACGCCTTTCCCCTCGGATCCTGCCGAATCAGACGCAAGATCTGGCACCCCCTTTGGGTCAGGGGTCAACGTAGGTACTTTGGCCCGCGCCCACCAGTTGTTCTTTGGCAAGTAAATCATGGTTTCCCTTGGTGATATGCGTAACTGGATTTGAGGTAACGGCAATTGAAGACCTGGCCCGTTTTCCAAGGTGTTCCTTTACGCCAACCCTGCACAGGGTATCCAGGCGCAGCCTCGAGTGATTGGAGGGGTCATGCAGGGGCCCAAAAATCCAAAACATACACCCTACTTCCCATGAGCTTTGGCCCCTTTTGGCCTTCTTTTATTCTCAGAAGGTATGACGGCACCCATTTGTTCGGCTCAGCTGCCTAGGGCTCCGCTGCCGCTTGCCATGGCGAGGTTCGGGAGGTTCGCATTGCTGGTGGCACTGGCTTGCGGTGTTGGTGATGCACAGTGCAACGGCATTAAGGCGGGGGGGTCAAAGATGTGGGGCTTTGTCTTTTTAGAGTTGGTACCCTTTTTCAGGTTGCCAAAGGATACCACATGTTTTTTATGTTCTTTGTTTCTCCCGGGGTCCAAGGCTCGATTTTGACACATACGGATGGTTTCCCCCGAAGTTTGCTCTTCAGATTAACATGGACCGGAGCTATATGTTTCTTCTTTTCGGGGACCCTTGCTTAAAGTTCCATGTCAATCTGCTGGGACATGTTAACAGTGGGACAAGAGAGGCATCCCTGATACCGTCTCGCTTGGCCTCAACATGCACCAGCCAGTCCACTCCGCAAACTAGTAATATCATCCATACAGCCAACTCGGGGCAAGGTGACATGTCCGTTTTTTCTCTGGTGGCACCGAAAATCAAACTGAACTACATGATGGTATTCCCTCAGAGACCCAGCATGTGTGTAGCTGCATCGACTGGAGTATTTCAGGGCCAGGTTTCCTTTTGGCGTCACCTAGAACCACCAATGGACTGATTATTTCCCTGAAACACCACGGACTCAGAAAGTGTCCAAAGTAGTGAGTCTGTATAATTTGAATTTCGTCCTGATTCTGACTATATCCCAAATGAAATGGGGCTCGGGTGAAAATTGGGGAACCCCTGACCTGAGGTTCCTTCCCCAAAGCGCATGCACATTTCAACGTACCAAATAGCAACAACGGGAAGCCAACCATGAACGGGTCATGATTTGAATTTTAACCAGTCCCCCAATTTAAGTTATACCTGAAGGGTTTGGCACCTTGTTTTGTTTTGGGGGTTCTTTTTTCCCCCAACGATGCGCTTGTTTCGACCATGTTTTTGTGACAGGTGGAGGAGATCTATGCCAACGAGCGCGCCTTCGCCGCCAGGAAGAGCGACGGGAGCGTGGTGACTTGGGGCTCCAAACACCACGGCGGGGATTCCTCGACGGTGGCGTCCCAGATCGCCTCAGGCGCGCGCCGCGCGCATCACGCGATTCGGAGTGGACCCGACGCGCGGACTTGTTCGGTGAAATGTGTTTGACCTAAGGCTGGGTCACTAACCCCAAACCACCCGAAGGACAATGTGATTTTACAGGGTCTTCATTTTACAATCTTCAAAGTCAAAATCTAGGTTGTAGGTTAAAGGTAAACAACCCCAATTTCTGACTTTAATCACCCCCAGAAACAGTTAACATAATGACCCCAGTAAGGTGGTTCACTACCCCCCAAACCACCGGAAGGAAAATGGGATGTACTGCATTTTCCCTGGTAGTGGTTCCTGCCCGGTGGACCATCTCAGATTTAACTCACCCAGACAGGCGTACTTACTCCAAAAGAGCACGCTCAGCCATTGATAAGTGCAAGATGCTACAAGTGGGCAATATTTTGCAAGAAGGCTTTGAGCAAGTGGAATTCCTTTTCAAAGCTTTCGCCCCAAGCAACCAGATGTTGCGGGCCAATCCTCCGTAAATGTATCTTTATGTGTTTGGATCTATGGTCCAGGGAGCCCTGTGGCTTTTGGGTCTCTATCTCCGTGGTGCCTGGCCAAGTCAAATTGAGCTTCCATTTGGTGGCTTTGAGGGCAATCGACGTCGCCAGTGAACTTCCTCGGAGCTTAAAAGGTTGGCTTTTTTTCAACTTTTCGGCCCGCCCATGCCTTCCACTTGCTGACATGAATATTATTACGCTTGTTGTCCCTCGTTGGGGTTTAAAGAGACTCGATTCCACTACTGGAGACATGTTCTCATTTTTTTCCCCAGGGGGCCCAAGAAGCAAATGGAAGCCATCCTGTTGCTCGGTACCATCCTCTTGCCTCAATCACCGGCCCGCTGTCACGCACCCGGAGTGGCCACGGTTTCCGATGCGATGCCCCTCAAAATGAGTTGTGCGGGTGGTGTTTTTGTGAACCGCAGTTTAGAGCAACTTACTTTGGAGTATGGCACTTTTGTCTCACTTCCTGAGTTCATGGACTTTAGCCACTTTTTGGGTTTGAACCATTTTAGTGGTAGATAAACAGGTTAATTCATTTATTGTTGTTTGCCAATCCACTCAGGAAATGAGTAGTGGGTCCTCTCCTCTAAAAGAAACTTTCTGGTCGGGTCCAGGGCAACGTGGACGGGATACCTGACAAATACATCCCCTTGAGCCAGAACAGAGTCTCTCCACTGAGGACTCATACCCGGCTGGGATGTATCAGAAAACATCCCCAGGTGTCCGACCGTACGATTCCTGGCAGTACCTGTGTATCTTTTTGGCGGGTACCCTTTTGGATTCAAAAGGAAATAGAAAGGACACCGCCCAATTGGGGGTTCCCCTATTTTGAGAGAGACCCCGAAAACTTCTCAGGAGTCGAGAACATCTACTTCAACAACTACGCCTTCGCGGCCAGAAAAGGTGACGGTAGCGTGGTTACCTGGGGGGATTCAGACTACGGCGGGGATTCCAGCTCAGTATCTGCCCAGTCGCCTGGAAAAATAGCAGCCTCGAGGGGGTGGGCTGGGTTGTGCAATTTGTATATATGGGTGTGTCGTTCTTTAGGGGGACCCTCAAAATTGTGTTTGTCGCTTGAGTTTCCGTTTAAAGCACACCCGTGTCTATACATTTATTTAGATATATATATATATATATATACAGATACGCATATTTAGGGGTCTCCTCCAATATGATTGCTGCTTTTAAGGGTGACTAAATGCGAAGCAGCGTACATACTTGATAGGAACGTGATAAGCCCTCAATACAGCAGATGTGATAGCACCTCCCCCCCATAGCCAGGGCTTGCGGGGGGGTGTTAAGGGCTGCGTGCTTGCAGGCCGGAGGTTTGCGTGCGGGGGTGTTGTTTAGGTAATAATACATATATATATATATATATACAGACGTGGGTCTCCGATGTTTTATGATTCAAGGGTGACTACAATGAAACATAATCTGAACAAGTTATGTTTGGCATACCCCAGAGTTAGAGATGTGTCGAGGTACAGGGCAACAAGAGTACACAACATCGTTATTATACGGTCGATTGTTTTAATTGTTTAGATCCTTAAAGAACGTGTGCTGCCAGCCCCACGCTTCTTTTACATGATGCCAGCATGGAGGGGGTAGAAGGCATGTCAGTTGTTTGTGCCTGAAGAGTTTGTTTGGCCACAGTCGGAGTATGGTGATCAAAAGGTGCGTGGTACATGGGATGACAATTTTGGGAAAACCACTAAAGACATGACATTTCCCACATGGGAAAAGTGACCCATGGTCATTTGGGGACCAGGAATATTGATCAACCCCCCATGTGGTGAAGGACCTTGACTTGAACATTCCCTGCAAAGCCTTGAAACCATATTTCAGGATTTGGATTTCGTTTAAACTTCGGCTGAGATTCGCAAGCTTGGGGCCAAACAAATTATGCTACGATGGACTGGCACCAAACCCGGTAAATATCCCCATTCTCGCTCATTGTTGTCTTGGAGTGAGGGGACCTCAAAAAGAGACATGCCCGTTTTTGAGGTCTCAAGATTCTTGGGGCATGCACATCTGCCTCAGGCTAGCCTCGGGAGTCGAGGACAGGGTTGCAACTTGGGACTTGTCTGTGAACTGCTTGCCACGTTGAAGCCCAGTTTGTCTTCAGCCCAGCACTCTTTCATGGGAGCTGGGGAGGGAGGGGGGAGGCAGCCCAAAATAATCCCTTATTAAGCCTAATTTAGGGCTTATTTGGGCTACCTCCCCCCTGTCCTCCCTCCCCCCCAGCCCCCATGACTCTTTGTGTCCTTGTTTGTCTGTCTTCTTTTTCTTAAGTCCGAAGCTCTGACGTGGCAAATCCATTTTCCCTTGGAATTCATAGGTATGCCAAACTTGTCCCGAAACAAGGCGGCAACAAGGATACCCTCTGCCTTGCCTGCGGCTGCATCTTTGGAGTCGCCATGAATCACCGGTCGTTTCCGATGTCGGTTGCAGCCATGGCTCTTTCAGCTTGCCAATTGCGGAATCGGGGGTGTCTTAAACTGGGGCGCTCCCCGCCCCCCATAAATTGCGATGTTCCCTTTGGTTCCCCTTAAACCAGCCCCACAATGGTACCCTCAACAACAAAAATAAACATCGAATCCTCAAGGGAGGCGAAGTTCTAGACGTGCTGTGGGTTTGGTTTCATCCTTGTCGGATGGCAAAAGGAGCAACGCATCTGGGAAAGTATGGTTCTAGGGCCAGTTTCTGTGATACGAACGAGATCCCCTTCAATGTGACCAAGTAGTCATGGGAATGACCCAGTGTGTTGTCGCAGAAAGGGTAAATTTCCACAACTTCTGACCGTATTTGGTGTCTTCTTCCAAGCTATGTTGTATTTTTGTGAGTAGAATGGGTAGACCAACTCTGAAGCAGATCCTGAGCATATTGTGCTCGGTGTAGCTGGAAATTTGCTATTGCTTCAAATGACAGGATGGATTGAAGGGTAGCTTGAGGGTCCAGGTACCCTCTCTTGACACGGTGGCCAAGTCACGTATCGGTCGAGGACATCTATGCGGGCCCCTACGTTTTCGCGGCCAAAAAGTCCGGCGGGGCTGTGGTGACCTGGGGCCATCCCTTCTACGGCGGGACCTCCAGTGCTGTTGCGTCACAGCTGGCCTCGGGAGTGGAGGCGGGCCCAGTTGAAAGCGGATGACACTAGTTCAGCCCAGTTTGGGTGAGTCCCCTTTCAATAACGACTTATACGTTTGCCTATCTCCACCCTGTACCCGAGTGTACCCTTCTTCGTTTTGCTTGGGATGGCTGCTATACCCAGGGTGGTTTTGACTGTTGCTGAGGGTACCTGTCTTTGTCGATGGCCAAAGAGAAGTCGGAGCCTTTTTGTTTTTTTCTTCCGGGGGGGGGGGGCTGAACATATTATCTTTTCAGCAAGAACCCAAGTGAGCCACAATCAAGTGCTGGGTAGATGAAGGATAGCAAAGGACAGTCCCAAGCATAAATAGGTGCAGATATCCGCCTGTCTGGTTCTTTTGCATGGTTCTGGGTATCGACCCTTTTCAGTACCAAGGTGACTCGGGTGGCAATGCGCGCGTCAGGTCATCTACTCCAACCGTGCCGCCATGGCTGCTAAGAAGGTGGACGGCAGTGTGGTGACTTGGGGCGATGCCTACTACGGCGGCGATTCCAGCGCCGTATCTTCACAGCTCGCTTCAGGAGCTTCGGCTCCGACCGAATGGGTCTGCCTATTTTATCACGCGAAATAAACTGATTCGGGGAACGAGCGAATGAGAAAGGTCCTCTACTTGGGGATCCAATTCTTAGTTCAGCTTTTGGACATATTGTAAGAATTGCAGATGGGTTAGCCCCAGGACTTTGGGGTGAGTTTCCCATTTTTAGAGATGACAATGGCGAGCCTGTGGGAGCTTTTAAACAGTGCGGTTTTGTCATTTTCGCTGAACGTGGATGTTTCTTTGAAGGGAGGGGCATACCTTTTAAGTTTCAGTTTGTGATTCCCCCCAAAAAGACTTAAACCCGGAACCTCCCCGCGGAAATACACCGCCCCGTATTTGAAGTTTGTCCAATCCCTTGTTTCAGTCACCAAGGGCTTCTGGAGGGTACCCCGCTTGGGGTTGGTTTGAAGGAAAAACAACAGCAAAGAAGCTGTGAATTTAGCATTGTTGGTCTCCTTATGTTGACACATACCAAAATAGTGACAGAATTATTATGCTTTGATCATGACGTCGTCAGGCTGACTAGTACCCTACATCCCGGTCTAACCGTTTAGACTCTTGTAGGTTTGTGTGAAGAAACGGTGTCTCCAAAAACGGTTTCATGTTGATATCCCTTTACACCAGGGTGAAAAAGGGTACCCTGAAGCAAACAAACAAGCAAACAAAAAACCAAAGACACAAAGAAACAAAGAAACAAACGAACACACACACACACACACACACACACACACACACACACACACACACACACACACACACACACACACACACACACACACACACACACACGCATTTGCGCATGGGGCAGAAGCTTCCAGCAGGAGTAGATGTGATCTACTCCACGCGAACGGCCTTTGCCGCAAAGAAGACGGATGGGAGCGTTGCCGCTGGACCGTCAGTGAGAGGGCGGATTTTTTTTTGGGGGGTGCCCTTAGAATAGCGGTCTTTCTTTGCCATGTGCTTTGGCATGACCCAAAAATCTGCCTTGACCAATTTTGTCGAGCCCCAGGAAAAGAGCCCAACCCTCCCCCGGCGCCCGTGTTTGCGATCGGAAATCAAACCCGGGCGCTGGGGATGGGATCGGAGGACCGATCCATGTTTAGCGCACGTTTTTTTTTGGGGTTTGGTTTAAATGGAAACCACAACCCACCCTTTTGGGCTGTCCAAAACCCTATTCTGAGACATCCCAAGTGGCCTTTGTGGATAAGGTCACTTGGGGCGATCCCGGCTTCGGCGGAGATTCCAGCTCTGTGTCATCGAAGCTCTCGTCAGGAGTGGATGCCGCTCAGCAAGCGAAATCTTTCTGAAGAATGCTTATTCAGCTCAGTTGCCCAAAGCTCACCTTTTGACCTTTTGGTTTCCAGTTTTGGACCATGTTTAGTCATGGCCCCAAAAGGTTAACCTTTTATTTCTGGGTCCTCTGGGCAAGTGAGTCAGAGCTATGCCATGACATTCCAGCTGGTCCTGAACACGACACGTGTGGTTTCAACTGTTATGTTATGTTTCTGAAATCACCTGTTGCTTTAAACTCGCGTCTGACTCCACTAAGAGCCCACTCGCAGCCACGGCCTTCAGTTTTCCGTGCACACCATACGAGCTTTCCATCGACTCGGCTCGGCAGATCCCTAAAGACTCCTTGGCTCGGCCTTTGAATCCTTCTTTTGGGAGGTTGCGGGGCCGCAGGAAAGAATCGCATGTTGCGTTCTGCGCAGTTTTGTGTATCTCTCGATATTCAACAAACATACAGGTATCTTTGGCGTATGATGAATCACCTAATTAGATTGATTCGGGTTTGCTTCAACAAGTCGAGGCCCCCCAAAAGTATGGAGTTTTTTTCCCTTACAATCAACCCAAACACGGGTATCGATTTCAAGCTCATTTTCCGTCCTTTGTCAAGGTCATCTACTCCAACGACTACGCCTTTGCTGCCAAGAAGACGGATGGGAGCGTGGTGACCTGGGGATACTATGACTATGGCAGAACCTCGGGCACATCTGTGGCTGATCTCGAGTCAGGACAGGGTGGATGTAGAGCATGAGTAAGCCAAGATCTAAGAGGATGATGCCAAGTAGGGGATGTATCTTGACTTTTTTAGAATTGATATGGTTGGGGTTATGGTTGCCAATCGTGCCTCTTCTTTCACCCACCTATTTTCCATGTGTTCATAGAAAGGGTGGTCAGGACCTTCCAGTCATGGGGCAGGTTCCTCAAAAGGAAGGTCATTTTTACATTCCTATCAGCTTATTGTTCCTCAGTTGGGTGGTCATTCCCTTTACCCACAAGTGAAACATGGCAATCTATAGCTTCAGCCGGAAGCATCCCGTTTTCGAATTCCCACTTAAAAGCCCAACTTGGGGAGAACGTGGGAACACTGCAGTTCTTGTTTTTCCCCAAGATACCTTTCAGGTGCCCGGTTGCGGAACTGGCATCACCCCATCTATTCTCCTAGCTAGGCATATTCACCGGTCTTGGCCTATCTGTTTGTTTCCTTAAGTGGTTGGTTGTGATCATTTCTAGTGAGGATGCTACTAAACTACAAGCCCCAGGGTTGGACGGATTTAGGGTAGGCGCACCACCAAGTATTGTAGGTACCCATCCAGTTTCATTTTCGGTTTTCAGTGGGCGCGGGGCCCCTTGATCACAACAAAAATGGATCCGGTAGAGTGGAAGTGCAAGCCCTAGAAAAACAAAGCAGATCGCAGGAGTGGATAGCGTGTACTCCACCGACCAAGCCTTTGCCGCGCGGAAGAACGATGGCTCTGTGGTGACCTGGGGGGACCCCAGCTATGGCGGCCCAGATGCATGCGGGGCTTTGCCGCCAGCGTGTTGTGTTTTGTTCTCGTCGTTTCTTTGTTGGGAGTTTCCTTTTGGTTGGTTTTTGAAGGAACAGAGAAGGAAACTAAGAAACATGTGGTGTCCCCTGTCTCAAGACATATTTATCTGCAGCCGGAAACACTATGACGCCAGAATGGAGAGGTTACCCCTTGCTTGACAGGTGTGTCTTTGTTTGGTGTACTTAAAGTTCAAAGGGCAAAACAAGTGTCATGTTGCTCCTCTGCTTGTTGACGATTTTCCCGCCACGTCCAACAAGCAAGGCATCATGCCGCTACTTTGGTTTGGCGTAAACTCAACCGACAAAAGGTGTGCGGTGCGCCAGGTGGGTTTTTGGCACCCTTTCAGATACATTCGACCCACGAAAGGCGTGCTTTTTGGTTGGTAGGTGTTACGGGGGGGGGGGAAAAACGTTCCGAGCCTAGAGGCCTAGAGATAATTGGAGCCCAACAGTAGGAACTTTGCTTAGCATTGCTTCGGAGCCTAGCGCGTCAATTTCGAGCGGGTCTTTGGGGGATTCGAGGTTTCTACAAAGGGGCTCATGAGCGCAAAGCCCCTAATTTTATTGGCAATTTGAGGTGGTTCTACAACTTGTTTTCTGACTATAAGCATGACCATTGGCCATTTTAGGTTCGTGGTTCTACAACTAATTTTACAACCATGCTGGAACACAGCCGAAATCCGTACCAAAGTAGGCCATTGAATACAGTACAACAGTCTAGGCGCGCTGGTGCCATCAACCCGAGGTGGGGACTCCAGCGCGGTATCTTCCCAGCTGGCAGCTTGGACAGCAAAATCTGCGGAGCTTTTTCTGGGCTCGCCTTTTGCACGAAAGCAAAAGCGAATCGACCGGAAGGGGACCATGTTTTGTGTCCCCGTCTTGGTCCATGTTTAGACATGGCCCCAAAAGGTTGTATCCCTTTAGTGTTCCGTCTTGGTCCATGTTTAGACATGGCCCCAAAAGGTTGTATCCCTTTAGTGTCCCCGTCTTGGTCCAATTTTTAGACATGGCCCCAAAAGGTTGTATCCCTTTAGTGTCCCCGTCTTGGTCCATGTTTAGACATGGCCCCAAAAGGTTTTATCCCTTTAGTGTCCCCGTCTTGGTCCATGTTTAGACATGGCCCCAAAAGGTTGTATCCCTTTAGTGTCCCCGTCTTGGTCCATGTTTCAGACATGGCCCCAAAGGTTTTATCCCTTTAGTGTCCCCGTCTTGGTCCATGTTTAGACATGGCCCCAAAAGGTTTTATCCCTTTAGTGTCCCCGTCTTGGTCCAATTTTTAAACTTGGCCCCAAAAGGTTGTATCCCTTTAGTGTCCCCGTCTTGGTCCATGTTTAGACATGGCCCCAAAAGGTTTTATCCCTTTAGTGTCCCCGTCTTGGTCCATGTTTAAACATGGCCCCAAAAGGTTGTATCCCTTTAGTGTCTCCGTCGTGGTCCATGTTTAGACATGGCCCCAAAAGGTTTTATCCCTTTAGTGTCCCCGTCTTGGTCCAATTTTTAGACATGGCCCCAAAAGGTTTTATCCCTTTAGTGTCCCCGTCTTGGTCCATGTTTAGACATGGCCCCAAAAGGTTGTATCCCTTTAGTGTCCCCGTCTTGGTCCAATTTTTACACATGGCCCCAAAAGGTTGTATATGCTTTTGGTTCTGGGTCCTTTGGGCAAGAGAGAATAGCAGACTGCATTTCCCCGTACCAAATTTGGACCCACTGGGATATAAAAATGGCCGTGGGTCAACACCTATGGTACCATCTTGGGGTCGGTGCACCACCCATTTTCGTCTATTTTAGTGGGGATTGGGATGACCGGGATTTTGACCCATGGCCAAATGTCAATGTCCCTTGGATACTTCTTAATTTTGCAAGCTTTGGCTTTCCCAGTGGATCCAGTTGCGCCTGGCAGGCAACCTCCAATTACGTGCTTTGGGGACAACTGGGTTCACTTGCCTGAAACGCTGGCCTTTCAATCAGACAGCTACCTCCTTCCACCCCCAAACACACCTCCAGAGTGGTATAGTTTCGTTTTCTTGGTGTATGGACCAGGTCTACGTTCGGCCTGCTTGCAGCCATGGTCCCAAAAGCCATGCAGCGTTTTTTCTTTGGACGGGGGGCTTTCCCATGGGATCCTCGCGGCTTCGGGGTTAGGGCTCCGGCGTGGACGTGATCTTCTCCACGCTCTTCGCCTTCGCCGCGAAGAAGAGCGATGGCGCCACGGCCTGGGGTTCTTTTCAAAAACCGGCTCCGTTTTTCCTGGGTTTTTGATGGTTTCCTGAAAAGATCCGGATCCCTGGAAAGAATGGAAATGGAAGGAACCCCTGGAAAGGTTGGTATTTTGGACTCGCTTCCTGAGCTCTTGGACTTCACACTTTTTGGGACGACCTGTTTACATGGTTGCTGGTGGGAAACATGTTACACTTTTGCTCATTGTGGTTTAGTGGTTGAAATCCTCACTTAACTGCTGAAATTTAAATTGTTGCTCCCCTTTCAATGTTAGCCAAGTTTAGTGGCAAACAGAAGTCTGGTTACTTGTTTTGGCCAATCCACTCAGGGAGTGTTTCTTTTTGAGTCAGGTTGCTTCAGGGGAATACCAAAATGGGCAAACAATTCGCGGGGTCCAAATGCCTGTCTTGACACACACGTCCCACGACCCTGCTTTAAAGGAAGCTTGCTTGGTTTGTTGTCCGCATCAGATTTTCATCGCGTTATTTGCGTGTGGTTTTGTTGAATTGTGATGTTTGCCGTTTAGGCAAAACACAAACACAACGCAAACAAACAACCAACCCAAGCAAGCAAGCAGGCAAACAAGCAAGCAATTAAACACGAAAACAAGCAAAGCAACTGTGACAGCCCGTTGTTCATTGTTTTTCGCCAGGCGTTCCTTTATGTTCAACCAGCATCAATATTGTTTTCCTGTCAGTTGGATGTTCCGCAACACAACAGTGAGTTTTTTTGAATTCTGGGATCTCTCCACATGGTTTGCCTATTGAATTTTCTTTGGCAACCAAAAACAAGCTTTCTCCCCCTAATGTTGACCCTGCATAAATAAACCCGCCGAAAAATAGGGTGAAGGGGGGGACCCACAAAAGTGACGAATGCACACTAAAAGGGGACAACCACTCCACTAGTCAACCGTTTTTTGTTCTTCATCCGGGGATTCCCATTAACGGCTGCAAGTCGTTCCGTCAGTCATGTTAAACCCATTGAGAGCCATTTTGACTCCGCTTGACGGGTTGGATTGTTCCCATGCCAACCCCTTACCTTTGCAGTGAAGTAATAAAGACAAGAAGGAACCGGGAGTCCGGCGACCCTTCAAAGGCCAAGTGGGGGGGGGCGGGGGGCGGGGGGGGGGGCGGGGGTGGGCAGGAACAACTCGCGTGATCCAACAGAAAAACACTATCCATCAAGAGCAGCGTCAAAAGACAAACAAACTGGCGCTTGTGGGCCCAAGGAAGCTTCTTTGAAGCCAGGATATTTCAAGCTGAATATGGGTATGTATGTGCCAAACGGGACCCCCTAAAAACGTAGCGGTGTCATCCTATGGTTTGCTTTAAGCTGACTTAACGAAGGGGTGCCCTCAACCCTTTTGGGTGGTTGAAACGGCAGAGGTTCGACCCCCCAAATGCTGTCGTACCAAGAAACCCCTCGGGAAGGGAACCCATAGGCTTGCCTGCAACTTGTTTTGCGACCCGGCAGTGCCAGACTTCATGGGTCCTCCAGAAAAAGCGGGGGGTGTCTCCAGCTGGCGTTGTACCCTACCATGAGGGAAGTGGACGGGGCCGAAGTCGAGGAAGTCACCACCGAGGCTCAGTGGTGGCTTGGGGTGACCCTCACTATGGCGGTGAGATCCCGGCATCCGTGGCGCCGCAGCTGGCCTCAGGACCTCAACCTCCCTCCCTCTCAAGCCCAGGTTTGTGCCAGAATGGGTGAATCTCCCTTTGTTTGGGTAGGTTGAGGGTCCAGGTACCTGTTTTTTGGGACTGGTCTACTAAATATGGACCAGACTAACCAAGGGTCGTCGCCAAAATGTGGTGAACGTACAGACTGGTCCTCCAAAATGATCGCTTGCTGAAAGGAGTGCGCAGACATCGAAGTGCAAAAGGAAAGCAACCATCCGCAAAACTAGCGCAACTATCTGCAAAAGGAAAGCATAGCAATTGCTCGCCTTCCTCCAAACAGATCGGACAACAAAACCACAGTTTTTGTTTTTTTCCAAGGACCGCGCGCTTTCCGAAGCATCGAGCAGAGAAGCGTGGCTCGACCACGAATTTTTACGTAACACAAATTTGTGTCACAATGAGGGCTCCAGGCTGGTTAACGCCCGGAAAAGAGTAAAGGGACCTTGGAATAGTGCCTATCCAGGAGGCATTTCATAGGATCTTCTTGGCCCTGCTAATTACAGCTCTTAGCTTTCCGTGTTTCCTGTCTCCCTTTCTGGCCAAGGGTCTTGGGACCATGGAAAGGGTTTTGCCTCTCCAGTGCAAAAAGGTGTGTGCTAAAATAGCACCCCCCAGGTGTGGTTTACATGCGGTTTCCTTTTAAAACCGGTGGTGAATCTTCTCTTCTCGTTTTTGTTTCCCCCCGGGCACCAGGTACGACCAAAAAAAATCCCCCCCCACCCCCCGCCAGGAGTGACAGTGATCTTCGCCACGGGCTACGCCTTCGCGGCGCTCAAAACCAACGGCACCGTCGTGGCCTGGGGGGACCCCAGCCGCGGCGGCGACCTCTCGGCTGTGGAGGACCAGCTCGCCTCAGGCGCGGCGGTTTTTGGGGAGTCGTCAGCGGGGCCACTTTGCTTCCATTTGCTGAAGTGTTTATAATAATAATCATAATCATAATAATAATTGTTATTATCATTTTTTGTTTTTTTCTCCCCTTGTTGGTTTAAACAGGACTTTTTCACTACTGGACATATTTGTATTTTTTCCAGGGGTCTTAAGCAAATGGAAGTTTGCGGCGGATGTGGCTGTGGTTGTCAAAACCGTTTTGGGATCCCATTTGCGGGTTTTCGGTGCACCACCCATTTTAGTCTATAGTGGAGATTGGGATGTTCACTGGGGGATAACCGGGCTTTTGGCCCATGGCCATGTGTCTAAGCAGCTGGACAAAAAGTAATCTTTGGTGCATTTTGCTTGGATATTAGGACTTTAACTCTTTGCCAACTCATGGGTTTTCCATTAAACCACTAAAAGTTAAACTTTTAGCAGGGGAGCCGAAAGCAACCGAGTAATGATTGCCAGTTCATGAGTAAAGGCCGGTTTTGGAGTCAACTGACTTTGTTTTCTGCTGGTTACCTGGTTCTAGGAGGGAGCTGGGGGAATCCGAATTTGCTTCTAAACAGGGAGCCAAGGAGCTACTAGGAGGTCTGTAAGGCCATGGTAGGGTTTTCTGATTCAGCTGTTCGCTAAAAAGTAATGATTGCTGTTGATGAGTAAAGGCCCCAATTTTGTCAAGGTTCGGAAAAGAAAACAAGTTCTTGGAGCGTACCTGCGGACCACCCCTTCCCCCGTATTTCCGTCCCCTTTGGCCGTAATCTGGTGCTCTCCCTGTTTTGGCACAAAAAGGAAGTGTTTTGTTTTGTGTCTTGAAGTTCTGCAGAGAGCCATGATTAATCAGGGCAGGGGGGTGGTTGCTAGGGGCGACGGGTCCTCTTTGTGAGCCTGTCAAGCCTTGGTTTTTTAAATCAACTCTAGCAACAAAAAGACATGCTCTTTCTGGTTGGCTGATGTTTGGAGATTTGTTATGCATGGCAATCCGGGGAACTCTGAAAGAAAGTAGTACTGGAAAAGGTGTTCGCACTGGCCTTAGAATGTGGTTTTTTGTAGTTTTGTGGGGGTTGGGGGGGGGTGAACAAAAAGCATAAGGCGTGACTAAACGTGCCCGCCCTGGTCTGAAATAGACACTTGACCTGGTGAGGGGATCCGGGGGGGGGGGGGGGGCGGAGCAAAGTCAGCATTCATCTGAAGGCTATTCCTAATCAGGTCCCAACATTATGGAAAATGGAAAGGGCAGCAGAAGGGTTTTCCGATCAACAGCCAATCACTTCCCAGTTTCCTAAACCTCAGTTCCGTTTCCAAAGTCCGGAGAATGGAAGTGGGTGGCTTTCTCAACGCGAGCGCCTATGTTACAATGTGATTTACGGTTTTTCCAAACAAAACAACGACGAACATCTAAAAAACAAATCATTTGCTTTAAGACAAACACAAAGCAACGACGAACCTATTTTTATTGTTTTGGTTTTCATGCTGTGTTTCCTGTTTTTCAATCGGTGAAGGAAGCTATCGTCATGGCCATTTCGTGGCCCCCTCTTCTCGCCACTTCCTCGCGCGCTATCAGCTCTCGGCTCGCGGCCTCTCGCGGAGGCGTGGAGGTGATTTTCGCCGCCCGGGGTGCCTTTGCGGCCAAGAAGAAGGACGGGCGTTGGCCAAGCGAATCTGCCGAAAAGCTCAGGGAGCCTCCCGGACCCAGACATGGCACCATGGCACTTCACAGGGGGCTGATCTTGAAGGGGAAGCTGATCGTCCAGGTACCGTCCCACTTGACCAAGGCTCAACTTTCTTTTGGACACCGCAGGGAAAACCGTTGAAAGGCGTGGTTTGTTTCCGGCGCGCTTCTGAACTCCTTCCCTATACTTGCCGACGTTCTTTTTGCACAATCGTGTCCAAGTGTTGCCCATGTTTTGGAACATGCGGTCCAGTGTATCCCCAAGTTCTGTCCAAGAGTTTGCCAGATTTGTTCGGGGTTCCTCGTGTTTTCCGCCGGTTTTCAGGTAAGCCCAAAATATGTGGCTTGCGTTAGCGGAAAAAAACACACAAACGCACACAAACTTCAGCTTCCCTCCATGAAAAGGGTGCTTTGGAGCCGGTGATTTGGAGGTGAAATGGAGTGATTGCAACCATCTACCCACAAGAGCCAGGCGTTCAAATCCCCCAACCACCGGTTTCCTCGTGGTTTTCCCACTGACATCATCCCCAACCGCCGGTTTCCCCGGTGGTTTTTTAATC
The DNA here is from genome assembly GCA_963377175.1 of Effrenium voratum. Taxonomy (NCBI): domain Eukaryota; class Dinophyceae; order Suessiales; family Symbiodiniaceae; genus Effrenium; species Effrenium voratum. Next base: position 296,568 of record CAUJNA010003548.1, on the reverse strand, counting down.
CGCCGGTTGAACGACTCGTGGCCCTCCCGGAGGACGGCTCCGTGGTGACCTGGGGCACCTCCTCCGCCGGCGGCGACTCCTCGCAGGTGGCCACAGAGCTCAGCACAGGCCGGCCGTCTCGTCGGCGAGTGGAAGCCGAAGCCTCCCGAAGCTGCGGAACTCAACCGGAGAAATCTGAGGCTTTCGCGCCCTTTTGTTTTTTTTTGGGCTTTGGCTTCCTGGATCCTCAGCATCACCAGTTCCTCTCCGGCAAGTGTTCTTTAGATTTGCTTATGTATGTCTGCATGTATGTAATCTGGGTAATATGTAACGTATGTATGTAGGTCTGTATGAGGTTCCATCCTGGCTGCTGGCTTGGAGTATGTTTCGTGGCTCAGGTGGTTGGGATGGGTGGTTTGGAGTGGAGCTGGTGAATGGAAAATCACCCCGGAACCACCAACCCACCAAGAGGAGGGAAGCTGAGTAGCGTTTGGTGTCAAGTTGATCCCATATTACTCAACGCAGTTTGTGCCTGGGGTGTCCCTGGGTTTGGTGGGGAAGCATCACCTGAGCAAAACGCGTCCCTATTCATCAGCTGGGGTTGATTGATATGTTGGTAGGTGGCTTGAATGGGTTGTTTGGGCATTTGAACATCTGTTTTGTTTCATTTAAAAAGATCTTGTGGGGTCAATTGGGAAGCCACCCCGGAACCTCCAAACCACAAGTGCTTGCCAGGTGCCCTGTTTGGTGGGACTCCTTCCGTCCAGACAAACCCTCCTGATTTGCTTTAGCAATCAGGGGTCAACATCAAGAGGGGTCATGTTAGTTTAGTTCTTAGTTCCATAGATTGGGCAAACAAGCTCCAACTTGTTGCCACTGTTGGGATCGTTGAAACAAACTGGCTTCATCATGAAAAACATAAAACTGCAAAAAGTGGCTCAGGGGGAAAAGCAACCCGGGTAAGCAGGTTACCACATGGTCAGATCAGGCAACCAATCCGTATTTTCCATGGTTGTATCCTACCAAGTTTGAACGATTTCAGCAAAAAACCAACAAGGTTGATTTCTGTGTTTGGCCAATCCACGGAAGTGAGGTATGTGTCAAATAGGGATTTGGACCCCCGCAAAAAAAAACGGAAGTGTGTTTGTTCTTTTGGCTTCCCTTGAACCCACCCTGAAAAGGGTACTCTCAAAAAACGCTCACCCATCTTCGTGGCAACATACCATCGTGGACAAAATGCTCCAGTTGGTAGGTGGGGGCTGCATCCGTCTCGGCTGGTGAAGGATTTTGTCTCCCTTCAAATTTGCTTGGCGTTCCCCCAAAAGGAAGCCAACACAACTGCGCTTGTGCCATTTTGTTTCGATCTGTTTGTCTGGTGCTTTCTAAACAGCAACTTACTGCAGTGCTCCAACCCTGAGAACGTCACCGTGTAGGCTCATTGTCATGATGTTTGTCGGCATGGGGCATGTTTATCATGGATTATAAGGAAACCTCTGGACAAAACGGAATGACCAAGCCAGATTCAAGGTAAAGCGTTGGTAGCAGGGATCCATTCGTACATTCTGTCCAATGGTGAAGAGGATGGGTAGAATCAGCTTTTGTTGGGGAGGGGAGGCAGTTTTGACCAACCCAAAGCTCGAGCACACATTTCGGATGTGGCTTTTGCGCATCCACCCGTCCAGTATATGAAAAGATACACTAAACAAGATTTCCCAAGGAAGGACCCAGAGGCAGAAGGGGCGGAATCAGTGAGAAGCTCATCCAAGGAGGCTAGGCCTTTGGGCCCTCTCTGCGCTAGTTTCAGGGGGACCCTCTTTTCATGAACTAACTCTGGTAGGAGAGTAACCCTTGGGCATCTTCAAATGTTTTTTGTTTTTCCAAGATTGCCAAAACCAGGGAAACTAAATCGCAAAAGAAACAAGGAATGTATCCAGACCTCCCATTAAGCATTCAGATTGCTCGGTCAGGTTCGGAGCCGCCCGAGCTTCACTGTTCTGACGAAAGCCTTTGAGTGTGTGCTACCCTCAGTTCCCCAAAGCCGACCTTTTCGACCAGTCATGGCCCCAAACGGTGAACCTTTTATGTTTGGGTCCTGTCAACTCAGTACCGCATCAAGAGTATGGCAAGCAGGAGGGTTGCAAAGCAAGCAGGATTATCCATCCCGCACCACCTAAGAAACCCTGGAATTATGATTCCCTTGTAAATACCAACCACCGCTGGTTTCAACCATGGTTTCCAAGTGGTGCGAAATGGATTTTGTAATCAACAGTCTGGGCAGCTCAGTAGCGCATCAAGGGTTGCGCGGCACGCAGGGGTGGATGTGGTGTACTCCATCCACGACGCCTTCGCCGCCAAGAAGCAGGATGGCTCTCTGCTGACCTGGGGCATGGTGTCGCTCAACGGTGCGCCCTGCTGCTCGAAGTTTGGAATCAGACAACGAGCGGCGATGGGCGACGGGACGGGGCAGTTTTCTCTCCTCAAAAATCCGGAACTCTGCATTTTGCGGGCCAAAAGTGACGTTGTATTTTAGCGTGAACCACGTTTGAAAGAGAACCGGAACCGGAAGACAAGTTCTTCACTCGCTGCCTGAGGTCCTGGCTGCTGTAGTCGCCTTTCTGTGTTTGAACCAGTTTTCACTCAGTGGCAAACAGAAGAAGTTCGGCGACTCGTGGCTAATCTCAGGAAGTTCTAGCCGTACCCTTCCCATTCTCTTCACGGAACCTTCGCTTCAAAAAAGGGGCAACACCCTCAAAAATGGGTGTTTTCTAAAGACAACGATGGCTGAAGAGAATGGGGAATAAAACTTAGAGAAGTGAGAGGGAGCCGAAATTGACCCAACAAGAGAGAGACGTTTTGGCTGGGTTTCTTTGGGAATTTGCGAATCCGGTGCACAACAGAATGTGAAAACAACTCGGAGCAACCCTGCGACTTTGTTCTGGAAATGTCGAAGCCCAGAAATTCACGGGTAAGCCGAACAGGGGTCCAAAAAGTTTAAACAGAGTTGGGCAGTTGAAGTGACACCATGTTCAAGGATATTGGGCAATGTTCCCACTGAATCCCAGTCACCACCAAAGTAGGCATCCAGCAATTGTCACCGTATTCCGGGCAAAGTCGTCGAATCGCGACCTTGAGGGCTTGGGTAAGTCAGTTTGTTGTTTGTCCGAGAGCCGGAACGAATTTGGATTTCGGGCAGTTTTACGGAGAAGCAAACAGCCCAAAACAGCCGTTTAAAAACGACAAACAAATCAATACCACCGGAATTCCACCGTTTGCGCGATCCCCTATTAAGGGCTGCCAAGGTTTGTGACAAATATGGGGGCCGTTAGTTTCAAAGTCAATGTTTGGGATCCCAGGACGACCGAAGGACAACGTTGGTTTCACCCACTGGGAGGCATGAACATGGGCCAAGCTCGGAACGCATCTTCTGGGGAATTTCGGGCAAGCCCTGTTTGACCGAGGGTAACCTATGAGGATTCAATTTCCCAGAACGAGGGAGCCACCCTGTATCCGAAGGAATACAGTGAAAAGCCTTGGATTTGAGGTTGGTTCGGAGGGTTGGCATGGTTGCGTGAACTTGCAAACGCGCGTATGCGTCCATGTGCAATGTTCCTTGCAAGGAACTTTTGGAGCATTTCTCTTGAAACCCAAGCTTAAGTGCACCCACAAATCCGTTCGAAAAGTGCTGGACAAGGATTAAGTACCCCCCCTCTGCCGCAATTTAAGGAGTTAGCCCTGGATTGCAGGAATTTACACCCCGACCCTGTACTTGCAGCATGCTCAACACCATCCCTGAATTTAAAGCATAACCACGAAAGTAGGAGATTGACACCCTGTGCTTAAGGAAGTTGCCGGCTCTGCTGCTCTAGGGTGAGCTGTTTGAATAAGTTCTAATCTTCATCCAGCAGCTGAAAGTGCATGACTTAGGCAACTGGTGTAAGTATGTGTGGCTGGCTTATGCGAGCAATCTACAACCCACATTGAGTTGACCCTCCTTTAGGGTAGCTGGTCCATGTGGGTGTTGCTTTCTGATGGGGGAGCTACGCATGGGAATGCATGGGTGTTGTGGGCCAAGCATTGGCTAAACATGTGATTCTGACAATCCAGTGTTTTTCACTTCCTGAGTTCCTGGACTTTTCACTTGTTTGGGAAAAACATGTTAGTGGCAAACTCTCGGGAACTGAGCAATCCCGTGTTTTGAGTGGTTTGAACACAGGGCCAACTCTGAAGTACACGAGGGAAGCGTAAATTCAGAGACCTCTCAATTAATTATGAACTCCCACTGTAAGTGGTTACTTAACCCTGGCTGCAAGCAACCGTCTTCAAGTAACCCACAAGGGGACTTAGCACAGATGTATATGTTTTTCTACTATCCACTCACCAGCTGTAGCTGGTTGTCTCCTTTAGTAGGTTTAAGTTGTTTGAGGTTTGGGTATGAGGTTTATGATATTGATGGTTGGGGGCCGGGAAGTGTCAAACATGAAACGTTTGCTAACCTCCGAAACAGGTTTGTGGTTGGACGAGCCATGTCCTTTGGATGAAGCAGGTAATCATGAGCCATTCGTCACGAAGCTGTGTTTCTCCTGTTCGTTTGCTTGGTTCTAGCAAACCGGAATCAAGCAAACGTGTTTTTTCTTTGTCGACCCTTCACGGCCAAATAGGCAATAAGTTCATTCTAGCAACAAACACAAACACAAAAGGGTATGGATAATGTCCTCTTCGTGGTTATCGGGGACCATGTCAAGTTGGAAGGAGTTCTGAGCAGGTTCCACCACTTTGCCCATGGAGACTATGAACGCGAACGGCGCTGCTGACACCGCGCTTCGAGCAGTTGCCGCGCTGCTCGCGATCCAAATGTTTATGTGCAGATGAGCCACACTCAAACCCATGGTGTGTTCTCACCAAGTTCTTGGACTGGCCTTTTGTGGTTGGGAAGATGGCGTTGTATTTTGGGGCCGACTAAAACATTGAAACATACCGTGAACATGTGTGTTATACAGATCTTCATTCACTTCCTTCGCATGTTCCGTCAGATGTCATGCTACCAAAGTACGGCTGGTGAATGGACGGTTTGGAGTCTATAGGTGTGAGATTCAATAGGGGACCCTTTGTTGGACATCACTGTTCGAGCTCGTGTCCAACCACTTTGGTGGTTCCAACTCTTAAGAACCACATAGTGTTGATGGACGAAAGGTCTGAAGCACCTAAGAAACACTGGAAGGATTTCCCTGTAACCAGCAACCAATGGTTTCGCTTTCGCAAAGTGCGAAATGGATTTCATCCATCAGTATGTGGGAGTCCCAAATTTAGGTGGCCAAGCACAACGGTGTTGGGCCCCCATGGTGGGATCGTGCAAGGCTTGGGCTCGCCTGTGCCGTGTCAAAATATGGCTGTGGGATCCTAAAAATTAAACAGAAGGGGCAGACCGCGGGTTTTGGTCCATGTTTCCACTTACCAGGGCAAGCCATTTTGGAATTCCGTTTTTTTGAGCCACCGCCATATGTTTGGGATCCTAAAAAGGATGTCTGTTGCCGGTTTCCCTTTAATAAGCCCAAACAGGGCACCCTGAAGAAAAAAATGGCACCCCCAACTGTACCGGCAACCCGTTTTTAGGAGCCCAAACCCCTCCAATAAAGAAACTCAAAAGAGCCCTCCAATGAAGGGTCCAATGATGCGGGAAGCTCACAAGACACACCCAAGTGACCCAGAATCAATACCTTAAGTTGAAAGTTAGGCTTAGAAGCGGTCGCTCTTGCAAAAGTATCTGAACTTTGGGTAGATGCTTTCATAACCTCGCCCGTGAAATGTCAACATGTTGCCCTTTTATTGGGTAGATGTCTTTCATCATTTTGGTGCTCAAAACCTTTCAGTTTTTCTTGCCAGTCATCTGAGCGTGTCAGTTCCTGAATTGGTTTATGTTGATTGTGGCTCAGATGAATTCAATGAGAGACTCATGGCCTGGGTGCTGGCAAAGTCACTTTCAGTTGCAACTGGAAGTGCAAGCCGCATGCTAGGGCAAACCGTCGGGCAAGCTTCGGGTTTGCTCCCTGTGATATTCCACCTCGTGGAATGGGCCATTGGTTTAGTGAGTTCCCTGGTAGGGTCATGTGGAGATGCGACACGATAGGGATGTTCAAGCAGCGGAAGGCCCTGATGTCAACTCAGGAAGTAGATGTGCGCAGTCGAAATTGGTGTGGGGTTTTGTGTGCGACCCAGATCGCAAAAAGGGCACCACCAGGTTGGTGTGTCCAGGATGGGGTGCGCGGACGGTTGGCCCAGGCCTGTCCAAACAAGCAACGCCTTCCAGGCCAATGGCAGTCCAATGTTAAGTGACCTCCCAATGGCCGTTTTGGGGCCATTTGCCAGCCCAGGGGCAAAATACGGGGGGAGTGCTGGTTGTTTTTTTTTCTTCTTGCTTTGCTTGCTTGCTTGCTTGCTTGCTTGCTTGCTTGCTTGCTTGCTTGCTTGCTTGCTTGCTTGCTTGCTTGCTTGCTTGCTTGCTTGCTTGCTTGTTTGTTTGTGTCTGTTGACGACGTTCCCAAGTCGCGTTGGCATTCCACGTGGGTATCACAGAAACAAAGCTTTTGTTTTACAACCATGAACAGGGAATGTTTAGGCCCCTCCAATCAGCTGATGTCACCTTGGTGTCACTGTAATGAGGGTATTTCCACTTTGGCGTCACATTATTTGGCCACCGTCCTCGAGGGAGCTTTCAGGTACCCGTCAGAGGTACCCGCCTACTTTCAAGCCTCTTACATGGTTTTCCTTCAATTTCCTGGCTATGCTGGAATTCCCTCGCTCAACCAGGGGAAACACAGTGATGGGTTTCTATTAGCTTGCTCTTCAATCTTCTTGCGCCATCTCGCAGATCACAAACAGGCCATCGAATTCTGGAAGCGCCTGGCATGGTTTGCCCTGCAACGCTATGTGCATGAGATTCGTGCGCCCACTTCACTACTGGCAGCTGTGGTTTGTTTCCTTCATAATTAAAGGGTTCTGACCCAATCCTGGGAACATGTGTTCAGATTCCTGACATTGAGTGAAGATTGAGTGAAGCGGGCGTACCTGTGGCATGCTTTGCGGTTTCCTCTACCCCCCAAAGGGGGGCCCTTTTAAAGTCCGCCCTTCGCTCGAATTGGGAGGGTCCTCAAAGGTCGATCCCTCTTCAAACATTGCAAGAAATTAGAACTGACTGAGTCTTCATGACCGCCCCCCCCTGGAACCTCGCCTAGTCTACCAGAATGTACATATGTTGGGAGTAATGTTGACCCCCAGATTAATCAACCCCATAATAATGTTCCCCTGAAGCGATGATTCCCCAGTCAATCCTCCGGCACTGAGTCTTTCGGCTCACTTCCGGAGTTCCTGGACTTTAAAACCTGCTTGGAAGACAATCTAGATGGTTAAACAAATACAATAATAATAATAATATTAATAATAATAATAATAATAACATCTCCGACGTTTTCTGGCCAATCCACTCAGGGGTCTTGAACACTCCAGCATGTCTTGCCACCCCTCAACTTTCGGCGGAAGGAGGGCTCAAAATTCGGTCTGGAGTGCCAGACGATCGGATGCAACGCAGGCATCCGATGGTCGGCTCAGCCGGACTTGCAGTGGTCAGGGCAAAGTGGACTTCCAAGAAATAAAATAAATATGTGTTTTTGTGATCCCTTGTCGATTTTAAGGGGATGAGTTGGCGAACTCTGGGTTGCCCTGCCAAAAACAAATCTGGAAGCCGAAGTGCCCTTGGAAGGCCATTTTCATCTTGCAGGGGCCCTGTTTCAGGCTGCATGTGTGTTTTTGGGAGGGTAGCAGCCTTTTTTGCCCTGATCAAGTGCGCTATTTATTGGCTTCCGCCTTATAGATTGGAGGCACAGGGCACACAGATTGTCCTTCCGTCAGCATTTAGTCTTGCAGACATCGTGGCAAGAGGGTTTGCTTCTACGAGGATCACGAATCGGCAGGCCAAAAAGCTTCTCGAGTGCGTGATGCGCAGTGTTTGTTTTTGAGGATGGACGAGCTGATGTTTGGCTTCACATCTCTGCACTCACTTCCTGAGTTCCTTGGTTTTATACTTTCGGGGACTACCATCTTAGCGGCAAGCAGCAAATCGTTTTTTGTTCGGCCAATCCACTCAGGCAGTGAGTCACAGTCAATGCGCTTGGCATTATCTGACAGACTTTTGGTTCATTGACAGAAAATACCGCTCCTTTACTTTTGGTGCAAACCGCCCATATAACTCTGGCAGGTTTAGTCCGGAGTCAGAATAATTCCAACCACTTTGTAGCAGGTGTCCGCCCATTATCTTGTAGTTGGAAAGGGTTGTTCCCTTGATGATGACCGAAGCTGGCCAAACCCCTCTGGGTCGAACATTTTGCTCATGGGCATCCTTTTGTTATCCCGGAACAATCACCTACTCTTGTGGATTGGGTGCAATCGAATGACATAATGTGTTGGCCCTGGGGTTCAACCCCAAAAAGAATGGCAAGGTCCCAATTTGGATGATAACAATCAAAGGCAGACAATGGTCGTTATATGAACGCAGCCACTGTTTTGCGGAAAGGGATGTTGTGATTCTGAAAGGCCTCAGTTTTGTATGACGAATACCTCCGCCTCTGGGCATCTCTGTCTCTCTCTTGCTTTAGTGGTGGGGACTCCACCTGGCCCCTCGCAGGTGCCATCCTCTCTCGGCGCGCCGCGGTGATAGATCCCTCGGTGAGATCGCAGTCAGCGAAAAAAACACATACAATGGTGTCCTTTTGCATGGAGTTGCCTGCCCAAAAAAAAAGTCTTCCTCCAAGGTGGGTTTGTTGCCAAGTTTGATGTGTCTCCGGGTTGGTCTCCAAAATTGGAGTTGTCTCCAACTCCCAAATGGATCGGCCTCCAAAACGGGATTGCTTTCCAAGATGGGTGTGTCTCCAAATGTGGTTTGTCTTCAAAACGGGTTGTGCCAAGCATGGGTGTATATCAACAATGGAGTTTTCTCCAACATGGAGCTGTCTCCGACATGGGTTTTACTTGTTTGCACAATGGGCTTGTCTCCAACATGGGTTAGTCTTCAAGATGGAATTGTCTCCAACATTTGTCTCCAAAGTTGATTTGTCTCCAACATGGGTTTGTACCAAAGACGGTTGTGTATAAAAACTGGCGTTGTCTCCAAAATGAGCTTGTCTCCAACATGCGTTGGTCTCCCTAATGAACTAGCCTCCAAAACGGGTTTGTTTTCCAAGTGGTTTGTTCACAGATTTGTTTTACTTAACTAAGCTTTTGCACTTCCCTCCAGCCAAGAAGCAAACACATCTTTGACGGGAGCCCAACTTGAGGCCCAGTTGCATGGGAGTATCCAACATAGTTTGTATCAGGTCGACCACAGATTTTCATACACCTTGCGAATAGATATCGGGGTGTTGCTGGGATGCCATGAACGGCCAGACTTGTTTGATATGCCCAAAGAGAAGCCACACGGGGATGTGGTGATGTTTTTTTTTGGTCCGGACCCAAACTCATCTAGCACCCGGCTTTGTTCAATCCACGGTAGCTTCTTTGTGGGTCTGATGTTTTTCTGGGCCAAACTGTTCCCAGGGCTTGATGCCGAATCCAACCGTGGAATCTACCAATTAGCGCTCGTTTATAATATATATGGCACGCTCCAAGGGCGAATCCCTAGATTTGTGCAGCGGGCTGGGTCCAATTTATTTATACCAATCGGAGATTGGTCCCTCTCTTTGCTGCACACTCATCGGAAAGGGCCAAGCCTCCGTGGGGTCTGGGTCTCCAAGTGAAGTACCGTCAACATGACTCTCAAAAACACGATACCCCTGGAAAAGCATTGAACCGCTGGCAAACGATAGGGGACTCTCAAACCAAGTAGCGAAACGGCCGTCGGTAAAACTAGACCACGGTTGGCCCGAAAGCAGAACATCGCAAGCGAGGTCGGCCCAACGCTGCGGGATGCGTTCTTTTTCCCTACACGAAGCATTTGTGAAGCAAGCGCGAGACAGCACCAGGCAAGGTGCTCTGCGCAAACTGGTCGGTGCAAGTTGGTCTGCGCAAGTTGCTCTACGCAAGTTGCACTGTGCAAGTTGCTCTGCGCAAGTTGCTCCGCGCAAGTTGCTCCGGCAAGTTGGTCCCTGCAAGTGGCTCCCTGCAAGTTGCTCTGTGCAAATTGCGCTCCCTGCAAGTTGCTCTGTGCAAGCTGCTCTGTGCAAGTTGCTCTGTGCAAGTTGCTCTGCGTAAGTTGCTCTGCGCAAGTTGCTCTAGGCAAGGCGCTCTGCGCAAACTGGTCGGTGCAAGTTGGTCTGCGCAAGTTGCTCTGTGCAACTTGCTCTGCGCAAGTTGCTCTGCGCAAGTTGCTTTAAAATGCAAGTTGCATCTTGCGACGCCCGCCCGCGGACCAGGGAGGAATCGAACCCGCGACCCGCCGGTTCCGGGAGCAGGCGCGCGAACCACGAGACAACTCCCGAGGACCAGTTCGAACAACAAAAGTCGGAAAAAAAACCTCGAGTTTTTGCACCTCGACCACGCCGATCCCCGCAGAGGGTCGCGCGAGCAGGTTAAACATCGCAAAAAACCTCGAGTTTTTGCACCTCGACCACGCCGATCCCCGCAGAGGGTCGCGCGAGCAGCTCGCAAAAAACCGTTTTTGCACCTCGACCACGCCGATCCCCGCAGAGGGTCGCGCGAGAGAAATCGCAAAAAACCATGGGTTTTTGCACCTCGACCACGCCGATCCCCGCAGAGGGTGGAAATCGCAAAAAACCATTTTTGCACCTCGACCACGCCGATCCCCGCAGAGGGTCGATTTTCGTGTAGTGTCGTCGGCACTACCCCGCCGCCCTAAGAAGAGATTTTAACTCCTCGCAAGTCAATTGCACTTGACTCCTTGCACTTGCAACTTGCACTTGACTCCTTGCTTGTTTCAAGGAGTCATTGCAAGGAGTCATTGCAAGGAGTCATTGCAAGGAGTCATTGCAAGGAGTCATGGCAAGGAGTCATTGCAAGGAGTCATTGCAAGGAGTCATTGCAAGAGTCATTGCAAGGAGTCATTGCAAGGAGTCATTGCAAGGAGTCATTGCAAGGAGTCATTGCAAGGAGTCATGAGAGCCATTGCAAGTTGCAAGGAGCCAAGTGCATGGAGTCAAGTGCAAGTCGCAAGTGCACGGAGTTAAGTGCAAGTTGCAAGTGCAAGGGGCCAAGTGCAAGGAGCCAAGTGCAAGGAGCCAAGTGCATGGAGTCAAGTGCAAGTTGCAAGTGCATGGAGTCAAGTGCAAGTTGCAAGTGCAAGGAGTCAAGTGCAAGTTGCAAGTGCAAGGAGTCAAGTGCAAGTTGCAATCCTTGCCATGACTCCTTGCAATGACTCCTTGCAATGACTCCTTGCAATGACTCCTTGCAATGACTCCTTGCAATGACTCCTTGCAATGACTCCTTGCAATGACTCCTTGCAATGACTCCTTGCAATGACTCCTTGCAATGACTCCTTGCAATGACTCCTTGCAATGACTCCTTGCAATGACTCCTTGCAATGACTCCTTGCAATGACTCCTTGCAATGACTTTCATGATGATGATTCCTTGCAATGACACCTTGTAATGACTCTCATGAGAACAACTCAAGTGAACCCAGCGGAAGAACCCTTCGCCATGCTTTCGGGAAAAAGATCGACCGTGCCTGTGAAGGTTTTTTGAGCCTTAGCCCGCCACTCTTGTGGCTCACCGATCTGCGCCGTGGATTTTGGCAAAGCGCCGCTTTGGCCGCTTTGGCGCCCGAGCGGGCACGCCGGTGGCACGAGCCATCCGGTCGGGAGATGCCGGCAGGGAGAGGACAGGAAGGCAGACGGCAGTGTTACTTTTCGAGGGTCGCTTTTTGGTTTGTTTAAGTGGAAACCAAAAGGAAAGCCACCCATTTCGGGGATACCTTTATTTTATGACAAACCCAGAACGGCTGCAAACTGACTTGGGGCGGTCATCTCGTTAGTCAGCTTCCTGCGGGATACAGCGAATGAGCAGCGCCCATTGACCCCGTACTTTTGTTTGGCCGTTTCAGGGGGTTGACCTTTCGTGTTGTGAGTTTGACATCATTAGACATTTCAAGGTTCCCAGTTGACCAGAATCGAACAACCACAAGTTGACATTGGTGGATCTTTGGTTCGACCTTGTGACACCCTATTCAACCATGGGATTGTGAAGCGACTGACCGTATCTAGTCGGGCCTTGACATCATACTTTACAAGTGGGTGTACAGAGGGGAAAGCTCTCACTACCCCCAGAGGGGCCCCAGAGGGTAGCCTTCCTTCCATTGCTTAATAACATGTTTTTTGATGTTCCCTTAGTTTTGAAGGGAATCTATCACAAGTTGAACTATGTTTTGTTTTCTTCTGAGGGCGATGGTTTTTGCAAACGGACGGTTTTTGTCCACGGTATATGTCCTCAGAAGGTACTTTCACAGGGCCTGGGGCCATCTTGGCCATGGGGGGAGTTGATCTCCCCAATTCCTAAGAGATAACAACAAGGATACAATTCTTGGTGGCTCCCAGCTATCCGGTTGTGGTAGTTTCCATTCAACCCACTAAAAGTTAAACTTTTAGCGGGGGATGAGGGCGGCCCAGAATTATAACCCATGCGTCCATGGGTCCATGAGTGTCTGACTTGTACGCAACCCTTTCAACTGTTCGAACTTTCTGTGTTGTCTTCCTCTAGTGGCAACCTGAATAAAGGGATTAAGCTGTCGCACCAGTAGGGTGTCTGGCCATTTGTTTTATCAACGTATCCTTTGGTGCATTTTGCTTGGATGTTAGGACTGAACAACTTTTTGCCAACTACTGGGTTTTCCGTATTAAACCACTAAAAGTTAGTCACTCTTAGCAGGGGTTCGCAGAAAGCAACCGAGTATCCCTGGAGATGGGTTTGGGCGCTGCTCAGAGGCCCAGCTTTAAAGCTGCGAGACCAATCCGCGCGGTTCCCGGTTTCGAATCCAAGCCGTTTGGCCACGGCATTTTTGTTGGCCGAACAACGGCCCAAGTCTGTCAGTGTTGTTTGTTTTGTCCAATTCCCGTTTTTGCAGGAGATCGCCAGAGTCTGTCACTTGGGTTTTATCCTCAACCTTTGACCCGATGCTCATGGGTCGCAAAAGAAGTCGCAAGAATCGCAAAACGACTTTTTGGCCTGGGCCGAACGCTTTAGCTTAGGACCAGCGATTCGAAAATCGCGTGGACGCGGAAAAGTGGCTTTCACTTTGCTTGCCTAGGTCACCGGGTACCTGCCAACATATGGGGGGACCCAAAAAATGATGTTGGTGTTTGGTTTCCCTTGACACCCCAAAAAGGGTACCCTGAAAAAAGGCACCCTCCAACTGTCTTGAAGAGTCTCGGGACAGGTTTTTGTTGACCCTTTCAATACAGATCCAGACCCCTCCAATGGGTCCAATGATGCTCAAGAACTGACCATGTCACCTTAGGAGAGGTTCCTGGCTCCATCCCACTCAAGCAGAAACCTACATTCAGACTTACTTGCCCAGTAGCACCTTTGTGCCCTGTTTCTTGGGACAGTTTAATACCACCTTGCAATGGGCCCTGCATTCAATGCACTGACAGTACATACCCTCGTTCATAGCGCATACACTGGATCCTTGCATGGTCCAATGGTTGACGGTCCGTTGACAAGGGCCCATGTCACTTGTCTAAGACTTGTGTGTGTGTGGGTTGTATTTAAGGGAAGCCAGCTCCAAACTGCTGTGTCTTTTTCCCAGGACTTATGAGGACCTCAGCACTGTACAGTAGATGCCCTTCATCCGACAGCGTATCCACCGTGTGTCCTTAAAAGGCAGCCCCCAACCTCTCCATAGCTGGACGGGTTGTTGCTTTTGTTTTTCTTTTCCTGTGGGATTTCCCAAAGGGAAAACGATTTCTGTTTAGGGGGCGAGCCTATATGCTTTAGACAAAGGCCTGAGGTCCCAAAGTCTTGCAAGTCAACCAAAAGGCCACATCCAAGCACCAAAACAACTGTGTTATTTGTGTCAAATCATTTGGTTTAGGTTGTTCCCCCACTTGCAATTGTTCAGGCATCATGCGCTAGGGGTGAAATGCAGGCCTGGAAGTCTCGGAAGCATCGATTTTGCATTTGGCTCGAGGCATTGTAGCTGCCTGAAGGGGGTTTGGTTTGTAGCTGCCTCAAAAGGTGCTGGTGGCCTTGTAAGGCTTGCCCTTTGCTTGAAATCAACTAGATAAAAACAACTACATGGATGCGGAATTGTGGCAGGGTAAGACTACCTAGTTAGCAACACGCATGTTTGGCCCCCTCCCCATCATGTCCTGTTCAGAATAAATACCTTTCTCTTACCCCGAATTTTGCATGGGCCGGCAAACAATAAGATTCAGGAAGGCTCTTGGAACATCCAAGGACTTAAAGCTCACCTCAAGCAGCGCCTTGCAGCCTGGGGTTCCGTTTCGTCCTTTCGGGTCACTAAGTTTGCCTTTGATGGGCCCAGTTTCAGTTGGAACCCACCAGGATTTTGATGAACTCTGATTTTTACATGTTGGTTTCTATGTGCTATCAGTAAACTCATCATCCGTTGATTTGAGTTTCGGTTAGAACCTACCAGCAGGTTGCAGTTCTCTTCGAGAAGAACGTGGCACTAAAAAGGCGCCGCATTTTATTCGTACGCCATGTATGTCCTGGTTGCGGCGCTCCTGGCAGCCTTCTGGACAGGGCAGTTCAACCGACCTTTCCTGATCCTTTCGACCTTTTTTTGGACCCTCCCCCCCCCCCATTGGCAATACCTGGCGGATGCATATACCTGGCTCTGCAGTCAACACCCCTGTAAAAAAACAAAGGGAACATGAGGTAACTGGTCCTAACCCGAACTGTCAAACTTTGAACCCAAACATGAGTCACGGGCTCAAAACCTGGGTAGTTGGAGGGTAGTAAGGGAGAATCCCAGCCATGGATCGGTGCGGATGTCCGCCTTGTCAATTCTTGAATCATGGTTCTGGGGATCGACCATTTTTATGGGTTTTGATCATGACTCGCATGAGTGTTTAAGGCTCCATGCGTGCAGCTTGGCTTGCACCGAAAACAAATGCGTGCAGCATGGAAGCCAGTTGTTGGAGCCCTCGGATGACCCGATTTCCTGCAGGAGGTGGGATCCCCAACAGTCTCCGAACCCTGCCTGACCGACCAAGATTCCTCTGGCAAATGAGGTGCTTCGCGGGGATCTGGTCCCAGAGGCCTTCTTGAGCTTGGACACCTGGTCCCTTCTTCCCACCGAATTGGTGAGGTTGAGGGAAAAAACCTTGGACGTCCCCCACTTTGGGACTCCATAATGCATGGGTTCTGGAGACATGGTTTGATTTACCACTGATGGCAGACGTATTGCATCCCCTTCCCCCCCCCATTGCCAGGAGGACCACCAAAAACTTCTGTGTTAGGACCCCAATTCCAGGACCACCCAAAATCTGACCCTCCCCCCCCCAGGAGGACCACCACCAAGTCTCAGGAGCCACCCAAAAATGTCTGGGTCAACCCGCCAGGAGAAACCCCCCCCCTTTTCCCCCCCCAATTCCAGAGGGGTGGTCCGGTCAGGAAATTGCTGGGGAAGCTGTGCTGGCCGCTGCTGCGGGCCTGGATCTCCAAGGGCCCATCCCTTGGCTTCCTGAGCCTCGTGAGCCTCTCGGAGCTCCTCGGCTGAGAAGATGCGAGTCTCGGGGGCGCGGGGTTGGGTGGAGTTGAGTTGGGTAGAGGTTCCTTTGGGGGAACCTCCCCATTTTGGGGGGCCGCTCAAAGGGGGCCCCTTGTTGTTTGCTTGCGCTTTTGTAAGGAACCAGCTTAGCTGAGGCTGAAATTGCGGGTGTTTGTGGGTATTCAGCGAGAAAAATGCTGGAGAATAATTGCTGGAGATGGTTTCTCGCACTTTGGGAAAAGTTCCCACTCGCATTTTCTCATTCAAAGCCCGATAAACTACATATATATATATATATATATATATCTATATATATATATATATATTTATCAACATATTTTCCTATTTACCCTTGGGGCTGACAGGGGTCCTAGGCCCGAGGAAACCAGGCAGAATCGAGCCCAGGGCTACAAAGGTGTATAGGTGTATAGGTGTGTGTGTGTGTGTGTCCGTATGTTTGTGTTGGGGGCCCCTGTTGTTTTCGGGGAGGCAAAAGGGAAACCACCCATTTTGGGGTGTCCATATTCTGAGACGAACCCATATGTTGATTTGAAAGGGGGGTACATGAGTGTGGTTCCTCTTGGGTTGGACACTCCTCGATTGGTCTCAAAAAAGGAAACCAACAAGAACAGTCCAATTCGTTATTTTTGGAGAAACCCGTATTCCCCTTGTGAGTTTCCTTCTGGGGTGATGATTGAATCAAAATTTTAGGGAACCCTGGTTCAACATCCGATGGGACAGCCGAAATGCGTCAGGTTCAACTCCGGAAATGTCACAGGGATTCATTTGGTGGATTGCTTGGACGTTCCAAGCCAAGTTGTAGGCTTGCGCTACAACCATCTACAACCCACAGTGGTGTTGGCTCCACTTGGCACACGGTTGGTTAAACTCACAACAAGAAACTCGGCCTCAGCCCAAGTGTGGTGTTTTCCTCGGTCCCCCAGTAGTGCCCTTTTAAAACTTTTTTGGGGGGGGAGGGTTCCCCTACTAAAATAGGCTGCAGAAGAAAGGGGTACCCTTATTCTAACCTCTCTGCTGGAGGACCTACTGTGGATGGACAAAATCCTGCACCACCTAGGAGACCCTGGAATGGTCATTCCCTTGTAAATACCAGCAAATAACGGTTTCAACCATGGTATCAAAGTGGTGCGAAATGGATTTCGCCCATCCACAGTAGTTTCTCAAAAGGGGTCCAGAGACCGCCATGGGGCGTTTCGCCGGTCCCGAAGCCAGAAAGCTTTGGGCCATCGCCCGTTTCGCTCTTCGGGTCCGGCAAACCGGGGCATGACTTGGACCTGTCAAAGTCAGCGGGGACTTCATAGGTGTTGCTCTTTTTTTGCGGGTTCGCTTAGTTTTTGGAAGGGGGCTGCAACAAAACACAGTGATTTGCCTACCATACCAAGGGTTGTGAAGGTGAGAATCCCTCGAACTGGTTTGGTTTTGGTGGTTTCTAGACCCTCCCCATTGCGCTACAATTGGCAGGTGGTCGAACAATATTTGCGCGCTATGGGCGAGGTGCTTATCAGGTCAACGAAAACTTGTCGGAGTCTCCATGACTTTCAGAGGCCCACGACTGAAGATAGTTTTGCGCGGGTTAAAAGGGGGAAAAGATGCTTGTTTCTGGTGGGTACTTCAACCCCGGGCTAGCAAAATGGGGTCACAAACTCTTTGGTCATGCGACATGCTTGAAAGGGTCGTGGAGACTGATTTTGGAGCTCGAGCCAAAGTTCTGCCATCGAGCCAACCTATTTGAGGACGACAGCAGTCTAAGCACCAGTATCCGTGCAGTGACTGCAAGTAGTGGCTGTAGGATCGACGAGGAAGGTCTTTAGACAGGGGTTGACTATGACTCACTATGACATCGGCTTTTGACTTCCTATGACTTTTATTAACTTCCCAGCAAGCCCCTGTCCGATGCTTTCGGGTGCCATAAGCTGTCCCAAAGTTCACCCAAGTCTTGCCCTCGCCTCTCGCCCATGGCGGTCATCATGGCGGTGGGCGGGGAAGAGGTGATGAGCCGAGGAGAGTTTGACCAGTGGTTTGCGCACCAGTCGGTCTTACGAGAGGGCGCTAGCTTCCACGATGAGCTCCGGCGAGAGCTCGCCCGGCGCCGCGGTCTTGGGAATTTCAGGCCGGCGGCGGTCAAAAAGAAGAAAAGGCCCCCGAAAATGGCGAGGAGTTCTTCACTTCGCGAGTTCCTGTATGGACATTTTTGGCCAGTCCACGCAGGAAGTGAGGTTGACTTTGGTTTCCTTTGAGTGGTTTGTTCATGCCAACCTTAAGGAAATCCGTACCATTTTTTCCGAAAAAGTCTCAGGCAGCTCAAAGTGGTCAGCCAGGCGTGTTACCATTTGACGACGGCTGGGATGCCGCTGGCCCTTTGTCTGTCATCGTGCGGCCATACGTGGAGGACGGGGCTCAAGAGTTGTGCATGGCAGCGAAGAGCGGCTGCAAGGCTGAGGTGGTGCGGATTCTGGAGATGCCAGTGGATCCGAGCAGTGGCGACTATGAAAGGAACTCGCCTTTGCATTTTGCGGCCTACTATGGCTGCTTAAGCGAACCGAGGAATCGACCTTTTACTTTTTGGCTTCGCTGATTGGGTCCATACTGTGGATGGACGAAATCCTGCACCACCTAAGAAACCCTGGAATGATTCGATTCCCCTGTAAATACCAACAAACAATGGTTTCAACTTTCAACCATGGTTTCCAAGTGGTGCAGGATTTCGTCCATCCACAGTGTCAAGGTTCCAAAAGGCGTGCACCTTTTGTTTCTGCAGAGGTCCTGGGACAAGTGAGGCTGTTTTTACGACGTGAACGTTGCGCGTTGCTTGCTCGAAGCTGGGGCAGACAAGGACAGTGTCAACAAATACGGGCGCGCGCCTTTGCATTGTGCAGCAGAAAGTGGTCATTTGGAAGTTGTACATCTCTTGCTGAAAGATGGCGCGGACAAAGACAAGGTCGACATGAGTGGGCGGATGCCC
Source organism: Effrenium voratum (assembly GCA_963377175.1). Taxonomy (NCBI): domain Eukaryota; class Dinophyceae; order Suessiales; family Symbiodiniaceae; genus Effrenium; species Effrenium voratum. The sequence continues at coordinate 277,934 of CAUJNA010003548.1, read as the reverse complement.
ATGTATTTTGCTGCTCAGAGTGGCCAGGTGAACGTTGTACGTTGCTTGTTGGAAGCTGGGCTCCGCGGTCAAGGACAAGGCTGGGTACGGACTTCCTGCAGCTTGCGCAGCAGCTGGCCATTTGGAAGTGGTTCGTTGGCTGTCAGGGTGGGTTTCACCCAGTTTCCGTGACCCAGAACCTCGGCATTGATCGCCAGCCTTCAAGCAGGATGGCTGCACCCTGGCCATGAAAAAGGGATGGGAATCCCTTGCAAGGAAGCAGCCAGTAGGTGAATCTAGACATGCTGAAGCAGCAGAATGCCGCAGCGTGGTGTAGAAGCATCGCAAACGCGGATTCCAACGTAAAATCTAACAACCCCTTCCTGTCGGGTGGGGAAATACACAGCACAACACAACAAACACACAACACCCGACACGAACAACAAACAATAGTCACAATAATAAGCAACACAAACAAGCAACACACATTGCACAGCATACAACAAACAGCCTACAAGACACACCACACACACAACAAGCAAACCAAAACAAACAACACGCAATGAAAGCCACAGCAATCAGGCATTCAGCCAGCAATATGCAACACGCAACAAACAACCAAACAACCAAACAACTTATGTGTTTAGTCGGACTTGTGCGGGGCTTGTTTCTTTTTTTTCTCACGGCTCCGAGGACCCATTTGCGCGCGAAGGGCCTGGATGCCATCACCAAGGCGCTGAGCAACTCGCTGCCCTTCACCGCCGCGCAGGCGAGACATTTCGTCGAGGCGAAGAAGGGCCAGTTTAGTCGTGTGAGGAGTGTTGTGTACATATAGTGTTGTATGTGGTTACGGTTAGTTGTTTGCGGTTTGTTGTTCGTTGCATGTGGTTCGTTGTATGTGGTTAGTTGTTTGTTGCATGTGGTTAGTTGCTTGTTGTAAGTTGTTTGTTGTATGTGGTCCGTTGTATGTGGTTAGTTGTTTGTTGAATGTGATTGGTTGTGTGTGGTTCGTTGTCCGTTTTTAGTTTTACACCAATATGGTCACACTCCTGCATCAGCGGATGAATCCCTAGAAATGCTGCGACTAACCACATACCAACTGGAGCAGGATTTGATCCATTCACATGATACAGACAGCCACTACCCCCTTTTCAACAATCATGGAAGTGGACAGGGAGCTTCCCCAAAAGGAACGCAGTCTTCCAAAAGCCCCCTGTCAGCTTCCATGACTGTTGGAGGGAGGGTCAACAAGTGGAATCCAGGTTTGGGGGCACCCTACAATAGTCATGACCATGGGAGACAAATGGTAGGAATTGAGGCCCTATTCGGTTCTTTTCCTTTGTTTCTTTTTCAGGGGAGAAACCTTTAAAATCAATGGTTTGCCTCAAGATAGGGGAACCCCAAAATGGGTGGTTTCTCTTTTGCTTCCCTAACACACGCAAACAACACAAAGCAGGGAGCCCTGAAAAGACACACCCGTATAAACCTTTATCACCATGTTGGGTTACCAAGTTCCGTGGATTTGTACCACCTCAGGTGGAGGTGGGAGACCTGGCGCTCTCCCTAGGCTTGGACGTTCGTCGGGAGTGTTTGGCGTTTGGCGCTTATCGGATGGAGCGGGCAGTGGAGCCACGAAATGGGTGTGGCTTGTTGTTTTCAGAAAACTTTTGAGTACTATTCTAGGGAGGCGTATTTCAGACAAGCCCGGATGAACCAGTGTCTATCCGAGTTTTTGGGGTTGGACGGGGCTGTGGAACGTCAGATTTCAAGAAGGCGCATTGTCCAGTGAATCAATTCACAAGATTCACCAGATGCTTGAGGAACTCATGGGCCTCACTTCCTGAGTTCCTGGCCTGGTCTCTTTTGGAAAGCCAACAAAAGAGACAAAGAGAGAGAGAGAGAGAGAGTCTGGACATATTTTGGCCCATCTACTCATCAAAACATATCTTGTGTGTTAGGGTAGATGAAGATTCTGGACATCTTATTTGTGGCTTCCAAGCGCGAGGGCCCTTGACAGGATACATGATCCACTGGGAGTGGACGTAGCCCGCACCAGCCCTGCACAGGAAGAGAGGATTTGGTACCAACAGCAAGTGGTTTGGCAGTCTCTAAAATGTCTGGGGTCTCTCATCCCGAAACGATGTTATAACTTATGGTAGAAGTATGAATCAGGCTCACAACATCTATACTTTGGTGCATGTTGCTTGGACGTTAGGACTTTAACGTTTTCCCAACTACTGGGGTTTCCATTAAACCACTAAAAGTTAAACTTTTAGCAGGGGAGCAGAAAGCAACCGAGTACATATATATATATATATGACTTGGAGTACCCCAGATGTGGGCCAATATTTCCCTCGGCTAGTTTACACATCACTTGTTGGACCAATGGTGGCTGATTCCCTCTTGATGTTTACGGGACAACTATATAGCTTAGGGAGCCCTGTTTGCGGTCATTCACCCCAGCAACTAAGCATGTGAAAGGGGTATGTACACATGCTAGAGTGGAACTTCGGAGGAAGTGGGGGGGGGGGCAAGGGAGAATTGTGTTCGTACTTGTTTGGCACCTAGCACATTCAACCCAATGTCTTGCTAGTTCTCAGCAGATGAGGGAATCGCCCGCAAGCATACACCATCCTTCGTTGCATCCCCCCAAACCCTTCAAGGTGATTCCCATCCGAAAGCCAGCAAGAAGTTGGTCCATGCGAAATTATTCTCTACAGCATAATAATTCAAAGTGCATTCCCCTGAAACGCGCCAACTTACTTCGCCATTGTTGATGGAAGAAATCTTGCATGATATGTATAAGACTGCGTGTTCACCACCCCGAGCCCCCTGCTTAGCATTGATTTGTGACGGGCAAAAACGCGTACATCAATTTTAATAAGGGGGCGCGGGGCAAGTCGTACCAAGATGGCGTGGATGTCTTCCACCGTAGAACCCCGCAACTCCATTCCACTTTCTTCAGGCTCGTTTTTTACCTTACAGCGCATTTAACCACAAGTCACCTGGTTGTGTTCCTTATAAGTCCTCATCGCATATTTGCCCAGGGCTACCCCCTTGACCCATGCTCCGAGCCACAGCGCGCGAGGTTCCCGGCCGCGATGTCGCCTCTGGCAGGTTTCATCGTGGGGGTGCGGCTGAGGGCGCGGAACGTCACCGTGGTGCTGCAGCGGAAGACCTCTCACTGGCCGGAGGAGGAGCCGAAGCGGTTGTTGGGTTGGGGGCGGGTTGGGTTGGGGGGGGAGTGGCGTGGGGGGGGGGGGTAGGGGAATTGCAATGCCGAATTGTTTGGGGGAGGTGGAAGTTGTTTCAAGCCAGCCTTCCAACGGCTCGATCAAAGTCCAAAGGAACCGTCTTGGGTCTCGCTAAGAAAAGCACGAGCATAGAAACATACTTCAGACCCAAGACAAAAATAGTTCATGGTAGGCCCAACTCAGAATCGCCCAGAGCCTGGTTCACCTGTTGAAGCATGCGCCAAATGAATGCATGCTCCATGGTCCAAATATGTCCAAATCAATGCATAGAATGTGGTCAAGAGGGTTCCTAGGGTGTTTTGCCTCATGCCCAGACAACCCTAATTTTAATTTTGGGATCTACTTTTTGTGCTCAAAGCCATCATCGGTTCTCTGCACAGAAACCGACCTTGGCGAGGCCCCAAGTTAAGGCACACTTGCGCTTCAAGCGGTCAATCTGCACCTAGAGATGCCTCGCAGTTTGTGTGGGCTGAGTTTGGTGTGACCCCAAAGGCACAGAAGATGTCTGGGGATTGCCTTGCTATCATAGACCGTTTCTCTGGTGTAACCCGAAAGGCACCGTCTTAGACCTTCTGGAAGCAAATGATTTCTTTCGAAGCCTTCAAAGGGGTGGACCTACTCCAAAGGCCCCATAAAAACCAAACCCACAAAACGTGATCGACCTTCGCCCAGGCGGGCCAGGAACACAGTTTCCGGGGGTCCAAACAGATCCAAAGCAAAAGTCCCCATGGTTCAGTGGCTCGTCTATCACAAGAGACATGGAACCCGAGCGAGCCCCCCAACAAGGCAAGTTTCTCTAGGGGCCGCTGGTCAGGTTTCTTTGGCGTCTTCCCCGAGGTTGTCGACTTGATAGACTTGATGGGTGAGGAAGCGTTCGCTCACTTGGAAAGCTGCTTCAAAACGGGCGAATCGGTAATCTCCTCCCCTTCCAAAAGACATAAAAACCCAGTGAGTCCAAATTCACGTTGAAATGAGTGCAGCATAGATGAGTTGGGGTAAACAACAACATTGATGCTACAAATAGAAGCCCATCCATGCTACCGACACAAAACAACACCCACAAAACCGCCACTACTATCGTGGCAGCCATGGTGAAGGGACAAAAGCTCAACCCCCCAAACCCCAAACCCCAAACCCCAAACCCCAAACCCCAAACCCCAAACCCCAAACCCCAAACCCCAAACCCAAGAGGCACCCCAAACCCCAAACCCAACTCCCCCCATTCGCATTCCAAGCACCAGGCAGCTCTTAGCGTCTCCGTAGGAGCTGCGAAGCGCCGCCTCGAGCCTGAGCGCATCGGCGGCCAAGAGCTCCCTCGGCGCCTCGGTGCCGCATGGGGCTTTCCCGTTGGCTTTTCACGGGTTTCCACGTGGCTTTTCGGCGGATTCTATATCGTTCCCTTTGGTGGTGTCATGGGGCTTCCTTTTAGGGCCTGCCTGCCTTTTTTTTTGATCGAAGAAAGTGAAAGAATGGTTGGAGCCATGAGGTGACTTTGGGTTACTGTTGGCTTTTCTTTTGATCAAAGTCACCCTCAAAGTGGTGGGTTAAGGGAAACAACCCCAGTTTCTGACTTGGATAACCACCAGAAACGGGGTTGATCGACTGCCCCAATCTCGGGGCCTTCTGGACAGTAGAGCTCCCCAATTTCCCTCCAGAGGGTCCTTTCTGATTCTCAGGTTGTCTTTTTTTTGTTAAGCAGCCGACCGACTAGGGATCAACCATGCCCGGAGACGTAGGCGCCGACTGAGGCCTGGTGGCGAAGGCCCAGAATCCCAAGCCGCCCATGGGAATCTTTGCGCGCGTCGCGGCGCCTCGATGTGATTTTCTCCTTGGTGCGTGGGGGTCGGGCTCGGAAGAAGCCTCACTTCCTGAGTTCATGGACATCATGATTTTTTGGTTCAGTGGTAACACACAAGTTCAGAATCTGGGGTTCAACGGTCGCCACTATCTGGTGGGAGTCTCCTGGAAAGCGATGACGTCAGGACGGCCCACCTTGGAACCCCAAAAAAATCCGTAAAGCGTTCAAGGGCCCCAAGCAATCAAAGTTGGCGCACCCAGCCAATCATCCGGGGGAGCCCCAGCCCGAAATTTGGGGGATGGCGTTGGCTACCGTGGATCAACCAGGCGGAGGATTTGGGTGTGAACCCATGAGTCAAAGGTTCTCTCCGAAGATTGGGTGGGGCCTTGCAGGTTTCAGCAAAACGCTTGAAGAGTGCCCTCCTGCTTTTGGCGGTCCTCCCAAACGGGGGGGAAGTTTCAACCACAACAGTCAAGAATCCCCTCAAAAGTGGGACGCCCCCTATTCGTCAACCAGGGATTTACCCAGGGGTTCCCATGGAGCAAGTCAAAGATCGCCTTCCCCTTCAGAGGGCTGTTCTTCTGGCGATAGAAATCGATCCAAGGGGTTGAAGGGGGGGGGGGAACCGTGCAGGGCTCCCGGCGCTGGTCGTCTCAGCGTGTGTTTCTTTTGGCACTGACCAAAATACCATGAGGGCATGGGGTTTGCTCGCCAAAATCCAATGTCTCGGGGACACACTCAATATCGACCGGGGCTCGTCTCTCCTTTTGAGAGTTTTCAGTCAGTGTCCTCTTACGCGAGTGATGTTTACAAGGGGCACATCTAGGGAACCCCTGCCTTATAATGTCAGCTTCGGATTGATCGTAATGCTCACCCTTTGAGTTGAAATATGTTTTTTTTTTGTACTCTCAAGGTACCTGGCCAAAATCCGTTGCGAAATCCTCTGATTTTGTTTATTGCCAGCTCTCTCTCTTTCTCTCTCTCTCTCTCTAACATCAGGTTCTTTACTTGAGGATCCCGAATTTCAGGGTTTGGGGACAGGTGTAGACTTTGCAAACTCTTGCACGTGTGCCACATGAGTTCAGACCCAGAGGATTCCATAATTACTGTGCTCCCGCTTAGGAGATGTTCATCGCCGGCACGCACGTCTCGGTGGATGATTTGCGGATCGTTTTTCAGGAGGGTTAGTTCGGGGGGAGTGGAGTGGAAGACCGGGGAGGGGGGGGTGACTGGACCAGAGGTTAGGTTGGGTTGGGAGAAGACTCATCTTTTGCTTTGTTCTGGGCTTGATGAGCTTTGAGCGGCAGGGTTCAAGTAGAACAAGGACTTGGACCTACAAGGTTTGCACGTGTCAGAGGAGCTATTCAGTTGCATGGCCCCATCAAGGAATTTTGTCATTTCGCTTCGGAAGGGTCTAAGCGTAGCAGTTTCATTGCCAATTTAAATGGGCGTCCCCCATTTGCCGCAAATGTTCGAGCGGGAAAGCACTGACCTCTGTTTGATTTGCTGTTCGGCCCGTCGCGCACAGGGTCTCTGTTGACACATTCCCACATAAAGTTCAGTCAGCATGTCCAGAAGAGGGGGGATCCGAATTTGCCCCAAAACATCAGAGGTAAATGGATGTTCAGAGTTGGTGAGTGGTCAGCCTGGGCAACCACCCACCAGGCTCAACTCGATCCACATAGTGTAATTTAGTGTGGGTGATAGCCTAGGTAACTAACAATTTTCCAACTTGGAAGCGATCAACAAGCCGCGCAACTCCAAGTTTCCGATAAACGCCTCGCAACGAAGCCATGGCGATTCAGGACTCTTCTGGCGAGGAAGAGCTGTCCATAGGCCTGGCGCATTGATGTTTCATCGAGGACCCGGTAGGTGGACATCGTTTAGAAGGACGGTTATGTAGTTAGAGCACCCCCCCCCCCAAAAAAAAAAAGAGAGTGTTAATTGTGCCCCAATCTTGGGACCTGAAACTTTGTTTGCTTTTAGGTCAGCCTTCCAATGGAGCTCCAGTGGAGGGTTCAATGATGCTGGGTGAACAAAAATCAACACCCGAGTACAGTCGGGTGAAAGTAGACGGCACTGTTCCCCCAAGGTGGTTTAGTTTAGTTATCCCCCGTTTGCTTCTCTGGCTCTTTTGGGTGGGTGGGGTTGTGTCAGTTTGGCAGGTTGTCGATTATCCAGTTTGAGAAGGCACCTCTTACTTGTAAAGCCATCCCTTTTTGGTACTGCCACTACACAGCGGGCGCCCTTTTGGAACCCTCAGCAACCCAGCAAAATCAGGGACCCAAGTGTTGCATATGTTGAACGCGACAGGAAAGAAGCCTGTCTCAAAGTCGTTGGAGGCTTTGCATGGAATGAAAGGAAACCAAAAGGAAGCCAGCCAGTCCCTTTGGGCTGGACAAATTGTAGGCTGTCTCTCGGAATGGGCTCTTTTTTTTGAGTGTTCAACGCATATTATAAAAGATCGGATTGGCCAACATTCTATTTGTTCCAGCAAGTTTCCTTTTGATGGTTCGTGCCCTTTAAAGGTAGGGGATTCTCTGTCGCCTTTTTTGGCCGGTCTTTCTAGCAAAAAGTCCCAGGATCCGAACTCGACATCGGCTTTCCGAGTGTACAAAAGGGTTGGAGTTCCCTGGTACTTAGTTGAGACAGAGCCATGTCAATAAGGTGTGGCTCAAAATTACACAGCTGGGGCTACGCAGGTGTTCGTCTTTGTTTCCATATACCTCCAGGCAAGGGGCCATGTCGGGTACCATTTTTTGAGCCACAGGCAATGCACGTCCGGAACCGGGCAGGGAGTCATCTCACTCGCAGCGCCTGAGCCGCGGAGGCTTGAACTTTCACCTCCAGACCCAGCGGTCCTGGAAGATCGAATTCAGGCTTGGCCCGGAGCATCCAACAAGTGAACCAGCGTGGAGGTTATACGGCTGGTCAAAAATGCGGCAACCCCAAAAATGGTTCCCTGATAAATGGAAAAAAACTAAAACCTGCGGCTCCCTGGTGGGTTTATTTTGACCCATACCCATATATACTATGATATTTACTATATGTATACACATGCATATACTGCTATTTGTAACAGTTGTATGAGCGGCTTTGTAGCTGGCTTGCAAGTTGGAAGGAGTGGTATACAACAAGCCTACATCGGGAATCCAGACCTGATCTGCCCTTCATCAGCCTCGTCCAACCATTTGACACATCCACCAGACCGATCGAGCTTATATTAATATGTGTGGATCGCGAAATGGTGAATCCCTTTTGGTTGGTTTTCAAGGAACCCGCAATCACTCCAAGCATTTGTTGGGTTTCCCTCTTGTTCGAGACACACCCAGATATGTAAATGACTCCTCGTCTTTTCGACTCATCTCACACCTGGCTTGGGCGGACATCGCACATGTTCCTTTGGCTGGCTTATCAACTCAGCTTTGGGGTTGGGGCAGCTTCCAAAGTTACAGAGGGATCCACCTGGATCCAGGGAGTGGGGAGAACCACTTGGGTTTGTGTTCAAGCAGGCTGAGCAGGTTGTGCCTTTAAACACCGTCCAAAAAGGGGGTCTTCTCCAAAGTTGTGTGATATTCTCGTGTAGACAGATTTGAATCAGCCGGAACTAGTTTTGGCACCTCCAAGAGTTGGACCCGTATTTGAGAGAACATCTGTTTCTTTAGACGTAGATCCCAACTGAAAAGCAAAGCACCATCCAGACGTGTGACGTTTTCTTTTCGAGGCCAAGTGGATGCGGAGGCCCAACTCGGCGGCAACTTAACGGAACCGGTTGAGGAAACTGTTTCCATGTGCTTAACCATAGGTTGTGTATGTGTGTGTGTGTGTTTCAACTGTTTCCATCTTGTGGGTTTAGGCACTGTTTTTGCAACCTGTCGACCACCATTTTGGGGGGGTTTCCATTTGCTATATTTGCCTCAAGGGGAATCATTTTGGGGGGGTGTCCATTTGCTGTCTTACTTAAGGGGAATCCTTGGACATATGATTCTGGGGACTTAGGCAAATAGACTTAGGCAAATAGACTGAGATCATGACCCCAACATGAGTACATTTTTTGGGTCACCCGTTGAAATGGGTTCCGACTGCTTGCGCCAAATGACAGCCATGTCCTTAGCATGCGAAGGATCCTACTTGTAAAGCACATCTGCAGGGACCGAAAACTCAAGGGTGGAAATCCCAGCGGTTGCTTGCGACACATGAACAGACAATCATAGATGGTGATGGTGGTTCTATGCACAGGTTCGTTCCTAGAACTTATTGCCGCAGACGGGTCATGGCTTTGGCCCAACCCAGCTGTGGAAAACCGGGTGTTGGAGTGTTTTGAAGAGATTTCCATGCTGCTTTAAGAGAGGTGGTCGATTGGACAAAAATGCATTTTGGGACAACATGGGGTTTCTTCCAAAAAATCGGGTGGTCCTGCTAAAACTACCTTTTGGGGAACATTGGCCCTAATCGTGTAGATGCTTGGTATGACGAAGTGGTCAACCAACAGATTCGTAAATAGGTCCCTGAACTGGTCATGACTCCGAACTTGGGTCACCAAGTTAAGGAGCCTGGACAATTATTCTGTGACTGGTTAGTGACCCTGGTGTTTTTCATGTTCTATCTTAGATTCCAATCGAGTCCCCTAATCAGGGCATATCTAGCCTTACTGAACATTTCCAAAGGCAAGTCATGTTTTTGTAAATGCATAATACACACGTATATTCTGCATCTTGCTGGTCATTTGGCGCCCTGTACTCGGGCCCGCCCCCCCCCCTAAAAGAAAACACAACATTTCAAACATGGGTGAAATTTGGCGCCCTGTACTAGCCCCCCCCCCCCCCAAAAAGCAACACCCCCCCACCCCCCCTTTTAAGTCCCCCACCCCCTCCCCAAAAATAAATAAATCCGCGTTTCCACCCCCCTGTTAGGTCCACCACTTCCTCCCCCTGCCCCAAAAAAAAAGCAAATCCGCGTTTTATTGCCGGGTTTGTGAGCTGCGGTTTCGGCTTCCAGGGGCACGCACGTGTCCGCGGATGCAGAGCTGAGCCTCCGAGCCGGAGGCGAGCGTCGTGCGGTTTTTGGGACCGGGGACCCCGTTGTCACCATAGCCTCAATTGGTGGTTTGGATCGGTTTCTTCCATTTGCTGAACAGTAAATATATGTTTTATGATCCCCTTTGCGGTTTTTAGGGGGAATCGATTTTACTGCTGGAAAGGTTCTTATTTTTTCCAGGGGGGTTAAGCAAATGGAAGCTTTTGGTTGGTTTGGAAGGGAAAGTAGAACCGTTGCCATTTTGAGGGTTCCCTGATTTTCTTTAGCAATTCCAGGTACAGTTGGGTGAAAGATACTAAAGATGGCATTGTCTCCGCGTTTTACGAGGGAATTGTGCTATTTAAATCAAGAAGTGCAAGGCCGGGCTTTGAGTCTTTGGTGTGACCCCGAAGGCTGCTGAGAGACCTTTTGGAAGCACTACAAAACTTGGTGGCTCCCAGCCATCCCCTTAGCTTTTTAGCCTTTTAGTGTTTAGAGGTAGTTTCCATTTAACCCACTAGAAGTTAGTCACTTTTCGCGGGGGATCAGAAAACGGGCAGCGCAGAAAAGGTGATCGACCTTATGCTCCTTCCGGCTTGGAGCCACCCAAGATTTGCCAATTCGACCACGTCTCCTTTGGCGTGATGTTTCCAGGGGAAATCTCGGGAGCCGTTGAAAGCCGGACAGCTGTACTGCATGCTCACGCAGGGTGAATGGGCTCCAGTCTCGCTTTTATGTCCTTTTTGTTGCAGTGTATTTCCTTTGCGGCTGTTTGGGCCAAGCTGAATGAGTTGGCCTTGGGGTGATGTTTCAAGGAACCCTGATTCCAGAAATGTCAAATTCGGACTAGTCCAAAATAGATTATGTGTGCAACGTACCCAGCAGGAGGTGTTTTAGGCGCTATTATTACAACAAATGATAGTATTTCATGTTTTTGTTATTCTCATCATCATTGGTATCATCATTCATTCTGAATTTATCGAAAGGACATCTACATGACATGAACAATTGTTTCTATGCGCTCCCTCCCCGGAGCGCCAATGCACTCGTACAAGCAACAAGCCGCCTGCACCAGAGTGTGCAACATTTTTAAACAAGCTTGGTCCACTTTCAAAGGAAAACAACCAAGAGGAGGTTGTGAAGCTAACCATTAGCTAACGTATGGTTTGCGCGTGTTAGTATCCTGGGATTGAACCCAAAACGTGGAGGTCAAAATCAGATTTCTCACGCAATGTTACTTGTTTGGGGAGACATCTTGAAGGAGTCTTTTTTGAGTCCGATCCCTTCCAATCGAGATCTACAACTGTTCCATGGAGGCTCCTCTCTGATGCTTTGGGAACCATGTTCATGTCGTTTGCTTAGGGAAACCACAGGGGACCACCATTTTGCGGGGGCCCCATGTTTTGACACGGATCCCCACATTATTATATAAATTACATTCCATACATATATATATATATATATATACATAGGAATGCATGTCAAGCAGGTGGTCCTTCCCCCCCGCCCCTTCTCAGGTGAGGAGCTTTTGGCGCCCACACGTGCGACCGTCAGAGCGGAGCTGCCAAAGGTGCTACGCACGCTCTTGGCCCCGCGGCCGAGAATCGCCCCAAGAAATCCGAAGCTCAAGCTCCACTCCATGGGTTAGCTCACTTCCGAGCCACTTCCGTTTCGGAGCTTCAATTTCACTTTTTGGGGTAAGGACGACTCACTTCCTGAGTTTCGGTTTGAGAAGCTTTTGCCACTTTTGGGGTTTGGTTGCAATTCCTGAGTTGCGTAGCTGGAGCTTTAGGTGTCACTTTTTGGAGGCAAGGACGCCATTTTGGTGGTACATAGAAAGTGTTTTTGCCTTTTTGGGCCATCCACTCAGGAAGTGAGTGGAAGGGTGGGGACCTCAACAAGGCCCCTTTTGAGATCCCAAGATTCATGAGGATATGAGTATGTAAGAAAAATAGCAGGTCTCTTCAAAAACAAACATGGAATCTGAAAGAGGGTCTCTACTACTGTTTAAGGAACATGCCTAGGCTGTTTTGTTGATTCAACGCCGAAAGTGCGGGTTGTCCGTTTGTTTCACTACAAGTCAACCCTGAGAAAGGTTATCAGCTAAAAAAGCAACTCACTGTGTGGAATTTGCTCTTTGAGTTGGCCCCTGAGATTGGCATTGATCATTGGTTGTGTTTTGGGCTCCAGTATATTCCAGTCCTTTTGGGGTAATCCAACAATTTGTGGTTTCTTGGGAACAGAGTGATCTACGTGGGCGTGGTTCTTTTTCGCGGCTTCCGAAAACCAACCATTTCGGGGAATCTCTTCCGATTTTGAGACGTGCGTTTGGAACTGGGCTCGGTTGTTTTGCGGGGAAGCCGAAAGAAAAGCGAAGCACCCACTTCCTAGAGTCTCCATGAGCCTTACAAAATGGGCTCATTGCCCTAAATAATGGGGTCATGGACCTATTTTTTAAAGGGTCATGGAGACTCTAGGTTTAGAGGTATCCGATTTGCAGACGCACCACCCAACAAACAGCTCAACGTCTCTGGAACTCGGACAGCGCAGCACTCGGTTTCGTTGCGGAGATGGTCGACTTTTTCGCTGAAGACTTGGCATTGCAGAGCTCGAACCAGCTCAGCGACTGGAGGAAACTGACAGCTAGGCTGGGAGCCTCCCACCGAGGCTTCAACGCGGATTCACCGCAAGGCATCGTGCCAGTACTCGCACCCACGGCGAGACGCGAAATCAGGATTGAGGACATTACCTACAAGGTTAAACTCAACCGATTTGCCACGCTGGTGGAAGCCAGTGGAGGTTTCGACTCGCTCGTCCCTCAGGTTGCCCTTTCCAACTTTGGCCCCTGGTGAATGAACCGAATGCACATAGGTGTCTTTTTTGGTTGTTTTGCTGAGTTGTGCTGGAAAAATAGATGGCACTGGTATACCTGATGGTTTAATCATCTACCAGGGCCATCTATTTCCCCTAAAGGGACACCTATGCGAATGAACCCCTTGGCTCTCAATAAGCTAAAGGAACCCGCCTGAAAAGAGACCCCGCCTGAAAAGGTATCGGGGGCTCTTCCCAGACTCCGAATGGCACATCTGGGGGACTTGTTGGTATCCCTGGTAAAAGGTGACACGGCGGTAGGACATTTTTGTTTCCCTGTGCTTTCAAGCTGTCACGTAAAACCTTGAGCAGTGAAATTCGACAACCCACCTAAGAATCCAACATCCGATGGGTTTCTGCCGCTTCCTAGGTTCCAAAACCGATGCCAAAGAAGACGGCGCTGGCAGATGTCTCCGCCGACGCCCCAGTTTCTCCGACGCAGAATCGGCCGTCTCTTGCTGGACAAATTCGGCTCAGTTGGCCAAAGGCAGACGGGCTTTTGCAGGCACAAGGGACTGGGGGTTATATATATATATATATATGTTGGCTATATCCCCTGTAAAGCGGCTTCCCCTTTTAGCCGTTTGTAACCAACACCTTTTTTGGAGCGCTTTTGCTGCATAGCTTCTCCAGTCAGGGCCACTGGCCACTAGGAACGAGACAGGGGAGAAGTAAGGGCGTGTTTGGCGTGCGCGGCCTAGCGGCATGATATACTAATATATACTACGTATTATATACACATGTTTGCACAATAATGCATATACATATATGGTACAGCGTTGCCAGCCCCCCCCCCCCCACCAATGGTCATGGGTCAGACAAGTACCCCCCCCCCCCCTGTGGTTGTGGTCCTGTGGTTGGGTTGTGGTGGTTTAGGGTTGGTTTAGAATTGGTTTAGGGTATATTTAGGGTGTATTTAGGGGTTAGTTTAGGGTTGGCTTATGTTGATTTAGGGTTGGTTTTTGGGTTGGTTTAGGTTTAGAGGTTACGGTTTAGGGTTTGGTTTAGGGGGTATTTAGGGTTGGTTTAGGGTTAGTTTAGGGTTGGTTTAGGGTTGGCTTAGGTCTAGGGTTTGTTGTTTAGGGATTGGTTTTGCATTTGGGGTTAGTTTAGGGTTAGTTTAGGGTTAGAGGTGTACGGTTTAGGGTTTGGTTTAGGGTGTATTTAGGGTTGGCTTAGGGTTAGTTTACGGTTAGTTTATGTTGATTTAGGGTTGGTTTAGGTTTAGAGGTGTACGGTTTAGGGTTTGGTTTAGGGGGTATTTAGGGTTCGTTTAGGGTTAGTTTAGGGTTGGTTTATGTTGATTTAGGGTTGGTTTTTGAGTTGGTTTAGGTTTAGAGGTGTACGGTTTAGGGTTTGGTTTAGGGGGTATTTAGGGTTCGTTTAGGGTTAGTTTAGGGTTGGTTTGGGTTGGCTTAGGTTTAGGGTTTATTGTTTAGGGATTGGTTTAGGGTGCATTGGGGGTTAGTTTAGGGTTGGTTTAGGGTTAGTTTACGGTTAGTCTATGTTGATTTAGGGTTGGTTTAGGTTTAGAGGTCTACGGTTTAGGGTTTGGTTTAGGGGGTACTTAGGGTTCGTTTAGGGTTAGTTTAGGGTTGGTTTATGTTGATTTAGGGTTGATTTAGGGTTGGTGTAGGTTTAGAGGGGTTTGGTTTAGGGGGTATTTAGGGTTCGTTTAGGGTTAGTTTAGGGTTGGTTTATGGTTGGTTGCGGGTTGGCTTGTCCTGGGGGTGGGGGTGCCGGGGTGTCGGGGTGCGAGTTCAGGGGGTCGGGGTGGGGGTGGGACCGTAGATCACAGGATCCGGGGGCTCGGGGTCTCGGACCGGGGGGGGGGGGGTCCTGGCGGACCCATAATATATATATATATATACACAGTTTTCGGGGGATGGGGAAGGTCTGCGTTTGTGTGTATTGTGTGTGTGTGTGTGTGTGTTTGGGTGTTTGTTTGTTTGTTTGTGTTGGACGCCACTTATCCGCAAAGCAAGGGAGCTTTAGCTTGTGTAGTCACTGTTTTTTTCCACTCTAGAAGGCTCATATACTGACGTCTCCTCCATGCTTTCTTATTTTTTGGGTGGGCTCAACATCTTCACATCTACCTGCTTCACAAGATGATCGGCTGGCCCTCAATCTACCCTGACCTTGATAGACCTGAAGCTTTGTGTTTTCCAAATCTTGGGACCTGTACAGGACTAAACCCTTCCAACAAGGATCCCAAGCAAGATTTCTGATGCTTGTTTGAGACGTGTGCCCGGTTGACACGTGAGGTGGGCGGCATCCACTTGTTGGTGCGCCCCAAGAGCGTGCTGGCGCTGCTCTCTGGCAGAAAAGTTTTGAGAGTTGGCCAAGCCCAAGTCCCAACTTCCATTTGCTTAAGAACATCTGTGATTTTCACAATTGACAAAGGGAATCTATCACTGGACATTTTATTTTTTCCAGGGCGTGGAGAATCTCCCCGTATTTTTACGGATTCGGAAGCTCCGGAAGCCCCCCAAGGATGTCCTGACAGGAGGCTGCGCACGAGTGTTCAAAGCCCACTCCCAAAGCTGCAAGCCCTCGAGGCCTTCCTGAAGGGGAAGGCTCCGATTTTTGGTTGCCTCTAGACTGGTCGTGGCTGCAGCTTGAGGGCCGGTTCTCAGAAAGTACAAATGCGATTGTGTTGTTGTTAAGGTAAACCAAAAGGATCTAGCTGTTTGTTGCAAGTCCGTCCCTCAATTTTTCGGCCCACGCCCAAATCTGAAACTGGGAAACCTCTTTAGACCAGAGAGTCGATGTCTTACTAACACGGACCCGGTCAGAAATAGGGTGTTTGCGGTTTTTGTTGGCCTGGCACGGTTGCTGTGCCTCGCAAAGCACAAAACAAAACATTCGTACTGGGTCCTCTCTTCTGAAGGTTTGCATTGAAGGTGGTCAGTTCAAAGGACACTTTTGATGCCAGTTCAAAGGAATCGTTTGATGCTGCAACGACCACCGCCCATGAAAGCGTGATGTCTCCTTCTCAACACGCGCGACATCGCGACCCTCCAGGTGGTCGGTTAGCTATGAAGTGGCGCTGCGTTGGTGGATGAATGTAAGCTCAATAATCCATGTGGGGACCAGTCACATGTGCTAACGCGCAAGGTCATCAATTAACAGTTGTATCGTGGGGCGTATGTCAAGGACATACATTTTCATCATGAAACCACATCCAGATGGCATGGGTCTGGAGCAGCGCTCTGGGGGCGGGGGGTGCTTGTCGGGTAAAACAAGCTTTCCCAGGATAACGTTCTTTACTTAGGACTTATTGTATGGCCAGTGCGGATGGGTTGAAACTCGGGAAACAAGACACCCCCCCACACGACAAGAGACATGGGCCTTGCCTGAGGATGAAGATAAGCGACACCATGACCCGCTTCAGCGAGTGGGCCAAGGTGCAACTGAAGCGCGGGCACCGTGCTTGTTTGTCATGTGCCTTTGTTTGACGTGCAAAATTACCAGGGGTCTGTTTTGGACGGCCGCTGTGGGGTTTTGGCAGTTTAGTGGATATCCATGTTGGGTAAGCCCTTATCGGTTTCTGGTAGTAGCACGGTTGGTTAGTGATATGCTCTCTTGGTGTTGCAACATCGAAACTGTGGGCGACTTGATGGGAGGCTTCGCGCCTTAGATCAATGCAGGTGAGCATTACTTTCATCATGTTTTTGCAGCGCTGTGATATGCTGTGGTGGTCACAACACCCAATTTGGGCTTCCGGGGATGGTTATGGATCTCGTAGTGTTTCGAAACAATTGTTGTAAGGATTCCTTCCTAAGCGAAAGTGAGCTACCCAGTTTCGACCATGGTACATTTATGGTTATGTCAGGCTGTTTCGAAATTCTTATCATGATGCTTTGCCGTGTACCCACCTTCGCGGCAGACAAGGGTCACAGACCCGGACAAATCAACCCAAAGGGTCCGTTGGTACTTGCTAAAGTGGTATTTCAGCTCCTTCAAAGGATAGTGTTTCCCTCCGATTAATCCGGAGTACTCGCAACAATTAGGGTTGGTTCCATTTTGTACGGAAATTTACTTGGGCCCTCCGGATGAATCCGAGTGAACCAGTACCAAACGACCCTTTTGTCAACCTGGCACACTGTGCTTTTTGCGCTTGCCAAGGCGTGCTGACTTCTGGGTTGCAAAACGGACTCCACAAAAGCGTGGGACTCACGTGTTTGCGCATGTCCTGTGGGAACAATGCCTCAAGTGTGCCCGTCTCAAACTGCCGAAGCCTTCTTGGATGGTTTTACTAGGGAAACCAAAAGGACATCAGTTTTGGGGGCAAGTTCGAAACATACCCTGCCACTAAACCCAGGCAGATTCTGGTTTCGGCACTCCCCAAACGGGCTCTTTGATGTATTCCACGTCACGTGTTAGTGATGTCCTTTAATTTTCTCTAAACTGTTTCCCCCCCTTCATCTCCCCCCTTCCCCTCGCCCCTTCCTCCCCCCCCCAACAAAACAATCAAACACCATTTTGAGAGTCCGTCAAAATCGAGGTCTCCTCCGAGATGGTTTGTTTTAAGGGTTGAGTGTCAAGCCGAATCCGTGCACATGCGTGGTTTATGATAATATGGAAGTGGATGTCAAGCAAAATCTGAATATTTGCTGTTTGACCGTCGGAATGGGGCCAAATGGCTCCGCCAAGCGATTTTTGGAGCGCCCCTGGTTCTGTGGTCCAAAGCGACTTGACCAGATCGGAGCTTTCAGCTTCCCCGTGAAAGGGTCCATTTTTAGTGCCCCAAAAGGTGAACCAGTTGTTTCCGATTCCTTTGGGCTGAGTCTAAAGGGAGCCGGGGCCCCAAACCACAAGACATTCTGAGAAGTCAAAATCTAAGATTCGGGCATCCAGCATCGGGTGTGGGTGAGGTGAGGTCAAGCCATGCCGGTTGGATGGGTGGGATTCCCATGTGCATTTCCTTCCGTTTGATCAAGCATACGGTTGTTTTTTCCCCGTTGACTATTAAAAGGAAGCTGCAACTACTGGACATAGTTTGCATTTGTTTTTTAAGGAAGCTATCACTACTGGAAATCAGTTGTTTTTTTGTTCCCCCCTACTGGACATAGTTTGCCCTATGTTTTTGCCCCAGGGCACGGGACTGCCGCAAACGGATGTTTCTGCTGGCAGGAGGTGACTGAGTCCGAGGAGAAGGAGCGCATGCCCTTGACCGCGGTCGAGCTGCAGCACTACTTGGCACGGATCCCGAGTCGAGAGTCGTCTGACGTCTGAGTGGCCAGATCAAGTCTTGGGACAGCCCCGACGGTAATTACTGCGGACGGAAAAGCGAAATCCATTTCGCACCACTTGGACACCATGGTTGAAACCCTAACGTTTGTTGGTATTTACGTTGGGGAATCGAATCAGAAACCAGGGGTTTTCTGAACGGCGGTGCCTAAGAGGATTTCGCAACCATCCGCATGTCTAAGTCCACTTCGGGGACCCAAGGGCGCAGAACGACAGAGGGCCGAACCGATTCCCTTGAGCAATGGGTCCAGTGATGCCTAGGAAAACGCTTACAATGGAGATACTGGTGCAGACCGCTACAATAGTTGCTCAAGCAACCCTAAGATAGGTGAATGAATTGCAAGGCGCCAAGCCACCCAAAAAGGCCGATGGTTGTTTACCCACGCGCAGGATCACCTCCCGTTTTGGGAAAAGCATAGAGGCAAACAAACTGGCGACTTGTTGCAATGCACTCAGGAAATGAGCCAAGGGTTTTGTTTACCCAACCTAAGCATCGGACAGGATCTCATGGGAGGTGCTCAAAAAGAAATGCCCCCTTTCAGGTCCCAAGAGTCTTAGGACGCCCAAAGAAGGGGGGACACTTGTGTATGTCAGACCACCCGGATAGAGAGACAGGGCTCCTCAAAAGGTCTCCATTTTGCCCAGTTGAAACATGTTGCTTTTTCAACACCAAAATACAGGGAAACCACCGTTGACAAGGCAATGTTCAGGGGAATAGTGTAAGGATCCCTGAGAGATCCCTCAGAACCTGTGCGGAGATGTTAAGTAGCATGCGTATTCATGCTAAAAATGAAAATACACGGCGTGACGTTTTCTTTCACATCTCATTTTCCCAAGCCCCTTGCAATGGAGATCTCCACAACCCCCCTGAAGGAGTCTCCATACAAATTATTCTGAGAAACTCTGATTTATGTCCCCTACAAAAGAGTCTAGCTGAAGTCCCGCTGATAGTTACCTCCAGAAATTGGGCAGGGGTCGCTTGCACTTCACCGCTGGGGCCGTTTCTCCACCGTGTCCTGTTTCTGCTTTGTGAATATTTTCCAGGCGAACATGGAAGCTTCATGGGAAGACTCTTCTTTGAGGATGACTCTTCTTTGAGGTCCGTGTTAGTCCCCCAGGTTAGAGTTTCTAGAAGAATGGTGAGGGGAGTGGCAAATCGATGCACAGAATGAAGGAAGACTTGGTCTCGTTGACAGAGGTTTTCGGGAGCTTCCAAGTTAGCCTGAGGGAGGAATCAGCGAGCGCATGGGGCTTAGAGGTTTTCAGGGCTGGCGAACACAGCCTCAAGGCTTGCGGGTGGGGTCTTCTACTTAGGTTCTATGGTAGACGAAAGATGAAGAATCCATTTGTGTATTTGGGTGTAGCCCACAGTTGGGGGAGAGAGGGGTAATACTGACTCACCCGTGCCATTTTAAAGGAATGTTCCAATTTTAAGGAGTGTTCCAAGAAAGTGTTGAATCCCCACTAAAAGGGGACACCCCTACAAAACCAGCAAGTGTTGATTGTCCCACTACGTATGGGTCGGTTGCTTCTGAGCTGTGACCGGTCGGAGTCTCGAGGATGCGGTGAGGGCAAAGCAACGGGACCTTGCCGAGTGGGAGCAGCGGATGTCTGCCAAGGCGCGCGGCTTGACCCAGCCCCGTTTTTTTTATATGGGGTGTCTCAAATTAGTGCCCCCCGAAACCGGTGGCTTCCCTTTGGCTTTGGCTTTTTCGCAGAAGCCGCCTTAAGGGACGTTTTGAACAAGAAACACTCAGACGCACACATTCGGGGGACCTGAAGAAGGGCCCGAGGTTTTGTGAACTCCACAAGTGCCGCGTGTGCCGTTTTGAAGAAGAAACTGTTTGTGTGGTTTGCTTGCAGGATTTGGGTTTTTCCTTCTAGTGGCTCGCATTGCACTGGTGGATACAAGTTGTTCGGGTGCAAGTTTCCTGGTCCCTCACACCACCCGTGTAAATTGGGTAGCGATCCTCAAAGTAATGGGGTGAGCACCCATTTTCATGGGCAATCGGAGCGTCAAGGTTCATTGGTATCAAGTTGTGATATCACGTTGTTCGGATACTGGTTCCAACTGCGGGCTTTCCAATGGAGATCCGCCCATTTCTAGGGTACTCCACTACAAATTAGCAAGCCCAGAAGGGTGGTCCCCGAAAAGGAGTTTCATCTACCCATGGTGTGGGTTCCATATTAGTCTGTAGGGGAGTACATCCAACCACTTGATCTAGATGATCCTTTGGTAGCTGGGTGATTTGGGCCCAAATGTGTCCTCAGGACCCTTTATTTTGATGTGTGTTTTTGGTGCCCGTAAAACCCACAGCACCCAGTGGTGCCCTTTTTCACTTGATTTGAGGGGTTCTTTTAAATCTGCCAAACAAAGAGTGCCAATTCGTCTGCTTTTCCATTCTAATGACCCTTTTCGCGTTCGGGTGGAGCCAGGTTGGTGGAAAAGGGACCTATTTTTGTTTTGACCTTCACGGATTTGTTCTCCTGTTGGTTTCCCCGAACCATCCTTCAGGTACTCCATAATTGGTGCTTTGGATTGGCGGTTTGGGATTTGAACCCTGGTTCTTGTAGAAGGTAAATGGAAAACCACCCCTTAACCAAAACCAATCCAAACTGCCAACTAGAGGGAAGCACGACAAATACCTGTTGTTTTATTATTAAAAAAAAAAAAAATCCACAAAGAACGTCCTCGGTGGGTTTGCCTGTTGGTTTCCCTTCGCCAACCTGGAAAGGGCATCATACATCCGCTTGGCGGTTCTCCGGTTCGCTGACGAGCGACCCGTGAGGAGATCCTGAACGCCCGCTATGCCGCGGAGAATTGGCCCATCCCGCAGCACCTGAACCTCGAGGATCGGGGCGACTTCGGTTTGCGTCCAGCGAGAAGGAAGCAGACTGGAGGGCTTCTCGGTAAACGGGTATGGCCCATTGGCCGATACCCATTTAGTCAACAACCCTCCAGTTTGCATGGTATGGTATGGGTCAACATGGAAAGGTGTTTGGTTCCATTTAAAACAGCGTTCCATCTTGGGTACCTATTTATGACCCACAGCCCAATGGATCTCAAATGCGTAGAGGTTTTGCATGTTTACTACCAAAGACATCGAAACGAGCAAACGGAAGGCTTTCATGCACGAGACAGAGCAAACCAAAGGCAAAGGGCAAGTTAAAATATGAGTTCAATTGTTGTGTGGTTCCTTTCCGGGAGGGGGGGGGGGGTCTTTATGTATAACTGGATGATAATTGACACCTGATAAGTGACTTGTTTATCAGGCTTAGCTCGGCATCTCTTACTGTATTTTGGTGGTGGGAGGGGGTTTACGTGGAAACTAGAGATAAACCGAAGCCCATGTTAGATTGTCCAGACTCAGGTTGGAGAACTCATTTCAGGGCGCTCCATTCTTCGCCATCTTCACACATGGGGGCGGCTGAGAATAAATGGGTGTTTTGTTTTGAGGAAACCACCTTGTGCTTCGTTTAAAGGGGTCCCGTTATTTTGAGCAAGCCCGAATTGAGTGCAGTGAAAGTGTGGATGCCACCACATCCCCCCAAGCGTGCCCACCTCCCCCAGGCTGTTCACTTGCCCCAATACTGTATCTAATCAAAATCACGTCCAAAGTGGTAGGTTAACGGGAACGGACGCTCCGGCACTGACTTGCACCCGCACACCTGCATGATGTTTGCTGTCCAAATTGAATGCAGGAAGCGGTGGGTAGGGAAAGGATCCACCGGCTGTGACGTTAGTAACCACAGGAAACAGCTCAGGATGAATAAGCGCGGTTAATTAAAGGGTGGATCCCTGACTTTGGGGAACACGCCCGTATAAGTCACGAGCTCTGGGTTTCATGCCCCCCCGCCCCCCAAGATTTGGAAAACACCGGGCGGGGCAACACGCGGGGGAAACGCCCGAATCAGCCATATTTCTTTGAGAGCAGCTAACCTGGGTTTATTTGTTCTGGGTTCCCATTACGTCGAGGGCTGGCCTAGATGCTTTAGGCTTGCTTTTGGCTTGCTTTTGGCTTGCTTTTGGACGGCCTCTCACGCTGTTGGAGCTCCAGGCGGCACTTACATGTGTTAGTTTTCGGTTCCTTGGCGTTGCCAGCCGCTAAGGGCAGTGCATCTGGCGCGTCGGCCTCGGAGAGGTTGGATTGAAATAAAAGCCGGACAAGGGAGAACAACGCAATCACTGCACATGGCCTGGAAGTGAAAGATATTTGCAGGGAGGACCAAGTCATGACTTCGCATCCGGCAGATTCGTATGGATTCGCGCAAGCGGACAAGCGGGCAAGGTTTGAAGAGCCTGAGTCTTCGCAGAAGGCCTGGGACATCGGAGCCAGCGGCAATGGCAATGGTGGTGGTGGTGGTGGTGGTGGTGGTGGTGGTGGTGGTGGTGGTGGTGGTGGTGGTGGTGGTGGTGGTGGTGGTGGTGGTGGTGGTGGTGGTTTACAAACACGAGATGAAAGAGGCGCTCCAGACTTGCAAAGGCCACGAGGCCGAGGCAAAGGCTTGGGCTGCAAATCGCAAGCAGTACGCGCAGAAGCCTGGGAAGACCGGCTGGCGCCCTTTCTCTCAGCGAGGTCACCATCCTTTTGTCTACTTTAAAGCGATCTCTCATATGTTCTCTTGAAACTGCATGTGCCTGACTGTGGCGCAGTGTGCCAATGGGAAGCATAACTTTCATGTGTGCAGTGAACTTCCGCGATTGGGTGTGGCAGACAAAGACAAATTGATTAGTCACACCTCTGAAACATATGCCTGGACCCTGAAACTAGCCTTTAGACTGGGTCCCCGCCCAACAGATCTCATGGGGTGATTTTCCTTTTTGTCAGGGGCGGTTTCAGGGTCCGCGACCATTTTGCCGGCCTAATCGCATGGTTGGGATCACGACCTTTTTCCCAACCTTTTGCTCCGCCGGGTTTTCCGGGAGCAATTCGAGGGTGTCCTTCGCCCGGAGGAGTGGCTGGACCAGCTCAAGGATGAGCAGCGGCCGCTGAGGTCGCTGAAAGCTGAGGCGAGGCCTCGGAGGTGTCCAGCGACCCCGGTGAGCCTCGACTTGTGCCATAGTTCCTTCCAGGTCCTCTCTCTTGTATCGGATTTGCCAATTTTAGAATTGGCGAGCTCACCAAGCGGGGAGAAAGCGAGCTCACCGTGCTAAAGGTCCCTTGCTTGTGTTTCTTTGCGTTCAGGTTTCGTTTGTGTATTGCCAAGCACTCAATTTGCGGTTTTGCGCCTTGCTTCTCTCTCTCCAATGAGGGGATGTCTTTGGAAAGTTGCCTTTGGCTTGTAGCGGGAAAGCGCAGCTCAAGAACAGAACCCCCCAGACCTCCGGCGAACCCTGTTGTCCCTGGTTTTGCCCGATTAGGCTTTCCATTGCCAGATCCACCAAGACCAAGTGCATCCAGGCAAACCCAATCAACCGCAAAAAAAATGCTTCCGGTTAGAAGACTGCAGGTAACCAGGTATGGTTACGTCTAGGCTTTTCCATGGATAGTGTCCCTTGGTTGCCTATAGCAACTGGAAGCAGCGGGGCGCCGCGGTGCCCACCGGTCTGGACATACAGGTGAAAGCAGGGCAAACTTTGTGGGGGGAAGTTGGGGCAATCTATTTGGGGAGGGAAATGACAAAACTGAACCAACATGGGTGGGATGGTGGTTTATTTTGACTTAAATGGGGTTTTCCGTGGCATGTAACAGGTGAAGGCGAGTTATGTGCCCAGGGTTGCCAACCGCCCTCATCGATGGCCTCAAGTCGTCATCCGCCAGGTGACTTTGGAGTTCTTGCACGTCGAGGCCCTGCAGAACGGCGAGACTCCAGGCAGCCGGATTGGCAGAAACATGCCCAAAGCCGACCCGCCCTTTTGGTTTCCCAATGTTGGTATAGCTTCAGTCAACGTCCCCAAAGGTCAACCTTGTATTTCCAGCTCCTTTGGGCAAATGGGATCCCAAGCAAGCCACGACAGTAGGCAACCAGCCATTTCCCTCCTGGCTTTTGTATCGGAAATCCCTTGGTTTTCATGTGACTAGAGAGCCAGAAACAGGTCTACTCCCCATTTCCCTCTTGGTTTTGACCGGGTGGTTGCCTATGTTACCCTAATGGAAATGGCTAGGCATCGCCAAAGGCCCTCCGATCGTCTTCGGGGGACTGACAAAACCCGGGCAAGCCACTAGTAGGTACTTCGAAACCCATTTTCCCCTTGGTGTTTTTTTCTACGTGGGAACCCCCCCTTGGTTGCCACACAAAAAACCTGGGACATGGGATATCACTCACTTGGGTGTGCAGAAGGGTAGAGCCAGAAACAGTGCTTGAATCCGTCTTTCTTTTAGAAATTGGATCCCAAGCGAGGCATTCTAGTCATAGGTGTCCTTTTTGGGTGGTTTTGCTGAGCTTTGGCTGGAAAAATCGATGGCACTGGTTTACCTGGTGGTTTTTTCTCATCTACCAGGGAAACCCATCTTTTGCCCCTAAAAGGACACCTATGATTCTAGTACGTATTTCTCCAGTCCTCGTGGTTTCGACCGGGGTTCCCTTCCAACCACACCGGGTGGGACGACCACACCCCAGGGACGCGGGTCACGGGTTCACGGGTGAGGCATGGGCTGCTCCGCGCAGCTGAAGGATCTCAAGCTCAGCGGCGCCGGGGGGCCTAAGTGCCTTTGGTGCCCAACCCCAGCGGTCTGACCGGTCTGATGATATGGCTGTAGGTCAAAAAATATGTAAACCCTGGTGGGTCCACGTGGAAAACTGGAACTGGAAATATGCCAAACTGGAACCCTGGCAAATGGAAACTTGGACTAGGTCCCCCAGTCTGGTGCCCTTGTACCGTTTCTTTTTGGGGGAGGGTTCCCTGCACTTTCTCACCCCTCGTTTCTCTTTTTTGGTTGGGAGGGTTCCCCTAAAGTAGACTACAGAAAACAAGTTGGTACCAACTTATTCAAGCCTCTCGAATCTGGAAGACCTAGTCACAAAGGTCCGACCTTACAAAGGATTATCACCAAGAAGACCCACTGGTCAGCCGGATCAGATTGAACCTTTTGAAGCAGAGAATCAGAGGGGGCCGCCTCGCATCTAGGCGGTGCTTTCGAGAAATTCGGAATAATGGTTGCGGAAAAAGGCTGGGCCGCTTTCTGTGAGTGGCCAAGGGAATCTGGACCCTTCAAAGGAACATCGTAGAGTAGTCAGGGGAATGACGGATCACAGCACAGTTGATTTTCCACAGCCGTGTTCAGCACCCCGCTGACAACGTAGCTTCTACACTTCAGCAAGAAAAGCGAGAGGCCGCGAAGCCCCCCCAACCGTTCAGGTCTTGTTTGGCATTCGGTGGCCTTGTCGTGTCTTTTGATACAGCTTGCGAAGCCTAAGCCGCTCGAGGTCTTTGCTGTGCACCGTGAGAGAGGAGAGTCAGAAGACACGGTGGAGTTTTTTTCTGACCTGTTCTCGGTCAAATTGCTGGTACTGATAGTCTATGTTTGATTTGGGAGGGACCTGGCAGATTTACTCAACTTGCAAAAAAGCGGAGACTCACCATGGTGGCTCCCAGCCGTCCCCTTAGCCTGTTAGGTTTTTAGGGTTTAGGGTAGTTTTCATTTAACCCACTAAAACTTATTGACTTTTAGCTGGGGATCTGAGGGCAGCCCAGGTCATCTTACTTTTGGGAAGCTCGTAATTTTGATGCAATGCTGAGGCCATGCTGGACACGGATCTCATCGCGCATTCCAGGAAGGGATTGCTGTGTTGCTCCGACCCGTAGTCGGGGGTCTCCTTCGATGCTATCTGATATTCTAAGGTTGACTAAATCAATTAACTTGAAAGAGCTCCAGAAAATGTGAGTGGCATGGGTCTCCTTCGATGTTATTTAATGTATGCGTCGGGACCAAGATCGGTGCGGGGGGGGGGGGGGGCGGGGAAATTAAGTCATGATGAACCCTTACAGCAATGTAGGAATCCCTTGTATCATATTTTGTACTGCGTGCGAATGTCACAGTTTGATATCTTTGCTTGTGCATTCCGCAGTGGCTTAACCCACGTTCTCACAGAGAATAGCTGCGCAACCATGAAATACACGTCAGTCTCCGTGCCTGCCAATCTGACTGCTTGAGTAGATATCACTGTATTGTTCTGTTCATCTTAGAATGCGTCAATCATTCAGTCTCCTTTGAGCCCATTTTTGCGCTTTAGGGGGTTCGGGGGGGGGGGGAGACGGTTCCGTTCTTGCTCCTTGAAGACGCATCTCATGAGCTCTGTGCAATCATGGTACCTCTTTGGAACGGCATTGTTTGTAACTGAGTAAAAGGCTCGTCTTCTCACTGCTTTTCATATGTTTGGACTAAGATCGGTAGACGTGGTCCATTTTCATTCCTTCCAAAAAATCAAATCACATTTTTTGACGCAAATCACAATGGAATTGACCACATCCACCGATCTTGGTCCCGACGCATGGCTTATTTAATATTCTAAGGTTGACTAAAACAATTTGAAAGAGCTCGAGAAATGATACATGTGGCACAATTATCACCTTTTGGGAGCCTCTAAGGTGGTGAACGAGTACATGACTCGGGTTGCCCGTTTCGGCGAGCTCTTTGGAGCATTCCTTGGGTTCGAGACATACGTTAGCCACGCTGCTAAGGGCCCCCCGGCCGGCCCCGGTGCTTGGACGCACCCATTTGAGATTGGCTCAACAGAATCAAGCAGTTATCCATTTGTTTTTGTTATGTCAGGTTGCATTCCAGCCACAGGGGCGAAAACACGAGGAACTCTAAGACCAACGTGGCTCAGTAGAGGTGTTTTCGTGTTTCGAACAAGGCCCCATTCATCGGAAAGGACCTTCGATTGGAATTCGGGTTCTTAGGGATCTCCGTAAGGGTTTGGACCTCCATTTCCGGCTCCTTTTTCCCAGGCTTAGGGAAGCCAACAGACACCTGCCGTTTATTTGTAGACATGCAGGTTACACCGGGTGCTGCATAAGGGCCTACATTGACTACTAGTTTACCACTGTAAGGTTTAGCAAATAACCGTTTTTAACTTACCCACCACCTATTCCTCACTTCCTGAGTTCCTGGACTTTAAGCTTTTTGGGAAGACCACTTTAGTGGTAAACAGCAAGTTTGGTGACTTGTTTTGGCCAATCCACTCCGGAAGTGAGTTGTTCTATGAGGGTAGGTGACAGTCCGCCTTCCAGGTTTGCCCCTGCGTCTGTTTGTTCTCGTATCAAAACGAGCCCTGGAGTGTGTCAAGCCTCATAGTCGTGGCCCTAAAACTTGATCCTACGCCTCAAGCCTCAACAAAGGCCTGCCAATCCTTTCTTGCCAATGGCTTTGGGGGTGTTTATTTGTGTATGTCTGTGTGTAGAAGGCGTTTGTAAGGCTTTCAAGACTGTTTGTGTGCGTGTGTTGGTTTCTTTGCGTGCTTGCTTGCGTGCTTGCTGGCTTGCGTGCTTGCTTGCTGGGCTCCAGGAGCGAAGCTTGTCTTCTGGCTTCCTGCGAGGCCGGGCTTGCCCACATCGGATCGACCTGTCCGTGAACCAGTTGGCTTGTGGTATGGCGGCTGGTTCTTAATCCAGATATCCGGATGGCGGCGGCTTATGCACGCATGTGAGTGAGCCCCATAAGCACATGTTGAGCGATGGAGCGCTGGGAGTGCCGCCTGATATTTACGTAAGGTTGGCTATTTACAATTGGTTGATACTTTGACCCTTAGGTTACCTTGGTTTGAAGGGAAAGCAAAAGAAACACCCATGTGGCTGTGGGTCAAAATCAAGCAACTAGGGGACCGCAGGTTTTAGTCCGTGGTTTCATTTGCCAGGTTCCATGTTGGGTACCTGTTTTGGACCCACGGCCATATGGGTTTGGCTCAAATTTCGGGAGCCCTCCATGAAAACACAAATTGTGGTTTTCCATGATCGGTTCCCCCCATCATGAATTGGTACCAACTCCAAAAACAGACACACCCGTGGTTCTCAAAATGGGTTGACCCCCAAGTAAGAGGGCAGTGGTGCTGACCCCGGCATCAGCTCACCAGAGCCCAGGATTCATCGGGCTATACCCATCCCAACCGGTGAAGGATTTTGTCCATCCACGGTAGCAATCAATCACAGGTTTACTCCACCAGAAGAACCAAGCACGTGGGGGACGGGGTCCAATTTTTGAGACACCCCATAAGTGACTGGTAGGCATAAAAATATTCACCATGGTGTCTGACATTGATAACGCCCCACTGGAAAGTGTGGGAATTTGGGAAGGGGGGGTGGACTGGCCCAGCCACAGTTGGGTCGGTTTAAAGGGCATGGCTCAAGTACTTCGGGAAGCGATCAGGTACTGAAGCGGGTAGCAACCCTGGGCAAACCAAGGAAAGGGGACGCAACTAAGTTCCAACCCGGGTTGCCAATCTCTTACTAAGTGATTGCTTTTGCTACAGAAGGCTCAATGGAGAGAACGCCGGTTGCTGACTTTGGAGCTCTAGAATGTCCAAGCACACTCAACCCAAAGCTAAAGGGACAGGTGGGAGTTACACAGGTGACCTGAAAAGTGAACACACCTGCATTTCCCCACAACGCGGATC
Organism: Effrenium voratum; assembly: GCA_963377175.1. NCBI lineage: Eukaryota > Dinophyceae > Suessiales > Symbiodiniaceae > Effrenium > Effrenium voratum. The sequence continues at coordinate 249,209 of CAUJNA010003548.1, read as the reverse complement.
CGTTTGGGGGTAGGACAGTCCTTGACTGCTATTGGGTTGGATCCTTAGACTTTAACTTTTTGGCAAATGATGGTGTTTTCCAAAACCCCCAAAAAGTTGTCCACTTTTTGCAGGGGGGTGGACAGCGGGCGTGGCGTTTGGGTAAAGTTGTTTGGAGCCCAGGATATTGGCCCAAGGCTCGTGCGTGGCCTGGCATTTGTTTTTCCCCAACAGCTGGAAGCTTTGGGGTCTCAGATAGGATCCGGGGTGGTTCGGGCGGCCCTGAGGTAAGGTTCCACGAGGCTTCCACCAGGGTTCCACCAAGGTTCCACCAGGGTTCCACCAGGTTCTGCGAGGGCTGTGGGGTGGTGCGAGCACAAAAAGAGCGCCGCATGCTGTTGGGGATATCACCTGAGCTTATTTGTTTCCTCTGGCGGCCGAGGTTGAAAGATACGCGGCCATGCAAGATGTTTACCCCGGATTAGTGGGAAACCCATGGGGAAGTCACCTGACAGCGACATGAGCAGTGGTAACACCTGAGTGACAACGGGAACTCCATAGACCCCTGGTTGATTTTGATCGGGAAATGTTCTTTGCTGAAATTATTCACTTTTGTGGGTGACCCGCCCGATCAATAGGATGGGTTTTTTAATGCGGGGGTTCCACCCAGTAATCCCAGTTCCCTGTGTAGGTAACTAAGGGAACCCCACCGTTTTAAACAAACGGGAAATCACAAAGGGTTTCTCACTACAGTGGTGACTTCTAACTGTAAAATACTCAAGCATCAGGCTGAAGCCTGTATTGGAGGGGGGTGGATTGGGTCTTCATTGGAAGACTTTGAATATGTTTTTTCTTTTCCAGGCTCCACGTTTACTCAGTGCGTTCGCAGTGAGTGAACGGCTCCGCATACAGTTGCCAGCTCCATTGCTCTCGTCAGCCCTTGTTCAGGCAGACAGTCGCATGCCCAAGATGAAGGCGGGATGCGGGTCGAAATGTCTGGGCCGGGCCCTGATACCAGGAGATTCCCCGGTTCCTACTGTGGATGGATGCGAACTCCATTTCGCACCACGGAATGAAACCATGGATGAAGCCATTTTTGGTCGGTATTTTTACATTCTTAGGCCGGGGTAGGACTTCGTCCATCCACGGTACTCCACCGTGTCGAACAGATCTTCCCGCCTGAGGCCTGCGGGGCCTTTTTCGTCTTAAAAACTTGTCTTAGCTTCTGGGGATGTCCATTAAGAGCCTTCCTTCGGGATGTTTCTGAGAGGAGTCTGCAGCCGATCAGGGTCCAAATGGGAGTAAAAATTGCACGCAGAATAAATTGACTTCTCGGGGCCCAAACATAATCCCGTTGACTAATCCACATTGGACATTAAGGGTCCAAGTACCTTCCAAGGTAGTTTGCCTTTTTGTCAGCCCTGTCAAGTTTTATACTAAAGAGCAAATGGAGACGGATCTCGCCGAACGCGGCCAAAAAGGGGGATGCGGCGAACCGGCGAACCGCCGTCCGCGAGCGATGCGCCTGGGCGCTGACTGAAAGCCCGGCTGGGGGTCTCATCGGACCACCAAAGGGAGGTTTCCCTTCTTCCCACAATGCCAACAAAGGTACGTGGACCCTCAAACTAGCCCTAAACATGGTTATCACTCACCATCAATTGGGCCGCATTTTTTCTTGAAACCTCATCCAGGTTTTCCAAAGGTTGCTTTTTTGTAGGCCGGACATTCTTGTACATGAGCTCCGGGGCGGCAAATTCGTCAACGGAAAAACTCGAGGCATGTTTCAGTTGGCGGTTACTAGATCCCCCAGTAGCGCCCTTTTACTCTTTTTTGGTTGGGAGGCTTCCCCTACTAAAATAGACAGAAAAACAAATCGGGTACCAACTTATTCTAACCTCTCAAATCTGGAGGGCCTAGGTTAGGTCCAAAACAAAATCGACGTGACTTCATCCCAAGGGTCCGGAGCCCATCCGTCAGGCCACCCTCAAGCTGCAGTCCTTTGCTCTGGAGTGCGAGCCTGCGAATACGCAGGCGGCCGCTTCGGGTGGGGTGGGCCCGGGTTGCCGGGAGGTGGTCTCCTCCAAGGTGTTGTTTCGTGAGCGGAAACCGCGGCTTGCGGTGGGCTGGTTGCTTCAAGGTGGTCTCCGCTTGAGCGCCTGAAACCACCGGAAGGGCCATCATTTTCGTAGGTGCTACTACCTAGTTCTTGTGGAAAAAGGCCGACATGGATGTGGGATGAGATGGGTGCGCCCCTTTGTGGACTGGAGTTCAGTTTTCGGTTGGTTCCCTTTCTCCTCGCCCCCCCCCACCCAAAACAAAAATAAGAAAAGAACAACAAAAACAGGTGATATCCCCAACAGCATGCGGCGCTCTTTTTAGTGCTCGCATCACCGCAGCCCTCGCAGGACCTCGTGGAAATCTCGTGGAACCCTGGTGGAACCCTCGTGGAACCCTCGTGGAACCTTACCTCAGGGCCGCCCGAACCACCCCGGATCCTATCTGAGACCCCACAGCTTTCAGGTGTTGGGGAAAAAAGCAAATGACAGGCAAAGACAGACCCATGTGCTTTCCGAAGAGGTCAATGCAACCAAGGAGTCTCCCTTAGGATTTAGGAAGTGGACGTTGAGGAAATGATCCAATCTCTAGAAACTCGACACTATATGAGTTTTCGTTGGTGGGCACAAATCCTGGCCGAAAGGATGCTCACCGTTTTGGGTCCCCAGTTACTGAAGACAACGCCTTGATTTGTCTCAGGGTAGACAAAATGTGCACCAGAATCTCAACATACTGTGGACAAAATCCATTTCGCACCACTTGCAAACCATGGTTGAAACCATAGCGTTTGTTGGTATTTACAGGGGAATCATTCCAGGGTTTCTGAGGGGGTGCCTAAGCGGATTTCGTCCGTCCACATGGTTGGTGTTCCCCAGAGTTGGGCCAAGTTCAATTCCCGGCCCCTTCAAATCCCTGGTGCGGGTTTGGGACCAACTAGATAGACCTGGCTTCAGTTTTGGCAAGTGGCGTCCGTCAATAACTTCCGTGATGTTTATGGTGCACCTAGCAAATACCTAGTCGTTCCCAGGACATTGCCGCAAGGATCCCTTGAGGTCTTTTGAGCCAATTGTCTCTGCGATTTTAGTCCTTCTGGGATTGAACAAGCCAAGAAAGGCATGGCCTTCAGGCCAGAGGAGGGGTCCTTGAAAGCTTTATTTTTTGTTCGGCCAGCTGAATGGCTCTGCTTTGTTGGATACGTTTTGTTATCGAAAGATGAGACCAAGAGAAAGATTATGTTTTGTTTGTCGGGGGGTTCCCTAGTTTTAGAGAAACCCACACCTGTCCGCAGGGTTTTCGCCGAGCCGGTCTTGCATCATAGATATTTGGCATGTCTTCCGTTGGTTTCTCTCTTTGGCTAAACTTCTAAATGCCGATCGACAGGAGCAATTGGAAAGGCAGATTGCATGCAAACCCATCAGCAACCAGAAGCCTATGAGCACACTGGTGGGTTGCTGGACTTGCATAGGTTCGACCCTGAATGCCAGGTTTTCTGTTGTTTGTGCACGGGTGTCTGTTTTGTGCCGAGGTACCTGCATCGTTTGATGACTGATGCTGCCACCCTTGGGTGGGTCGATTCGTGTTTAAACGTTCAACCACCCCGATGAACCCCTTTAAAGTTGACAAGGATAATGTTCTAGCTGGTTGGCTGCCATGCAACGACTGCTTGCCATACGGGCATGTCGTGAAAATAGGGGGTACCCCAACAATTGGTCTTTCCCTTTTGGTTTCCCTTTTCTCACCTTGCAAAGGTTTCCACCCTCCAATCACGCAAACATCACCTAATTGTGTCTTCTCGGGAAAAACCTCACTCCTTTTCGGCCATAGGGACACCAAACAGAAACCCAAGAACCGCGACCAGAGGGTCCGCTCGACATTTTCAATCAAGCTTGCCGAGTGCATTCCGGTTGGTTTCAGGGGGTGCCCTGGCCTCGAGATGGAAGTGATCCAATCAGCTCCACCAAAAAGGGTCCATTGGCTGAAAGGAATACGTGTGTTGTTTTTTTTTTTTTTTGTGTGTGTGTGTGAGTGTTCGTGTTTTTGGTTGCAAAGGGAAAGGGAGCTATCACTACTGGACGTGTTTTCTATTTTTTTATTTTCGCAAGACGCAAATGCAAGCTGAAATGAAGGGTCAGGACCCAACACTAGTGGCCACCAAATGAAGGCCAGGACCTAAAACTGGTCTCAACTTGGCCCAACTCTCCAAGAACCACTGGGTTTGGTCAGGCCGCCTCCGTGCTGCGGCCCTGCCGATGGGCAGCTCGAGTGAAATATTTAGGGGTGGGGACTGGGCCCTGAAGCCAAGGGCTTCCCTGCTTTCGGCGTGTTTTTTTTGTACCTCCATTTGCTTAAGTTGTTTTTTGTTTTTACCCCCAACCACCTCCGGGGTGTCTAATGGAGGGGTTGGGTCTTCCATTGAAAGCCCCAGGAGCCTTTGGGTTTAGGTGATTGCCTTCCTATTGCTTAAGTTGTTTTTATGTTTATGTAATTTTATCCTGTTGGTTTCAAAGGGCTTTTTTTTCCTGTTATTTTCCCCTGTTGGTTTCAAACGGCTTAAGTTTTTGTTTGGTTCTGTTATTTTCCCCATGTTGGTTTCAAAGGGCTTAAGTTGTTTTTGTGTTATTTTTCCCATGTTGGTTTCAACGGGAATCTATCGCTGCTGGACATGTTTGTATTTTTCTAAATGGGCTTGAGCAAATGGACGTGTTGGTTCTGTTCGTTTTTGCGAGGGCTGCAGAAAAAGAAGAAGAGGTTGTTCTTGGTTTTGGGGTTGTGGTTCTCTTCATTTTAGGGAGGGCGGCAAACAAAGACTAAAGAACTAACTGTTTTCTGCTACCAAAGGATTGGAAAGAAGAGGGTCATTTTGAGGATGCCACTTTGAGGAGCAGTTGAAACACCCCCACTGGTTAGGGATGGGGGAGCGCGGTAGGTCAGCCTTTGGATCCTTTGCTTGGGGGCAGCAGTTGTTTGGTGGTTCATCTCCTGGCTTCATCCATCCCAACTAAGCTTCGGTTTACCACAGTAGGGATGGTCATGGCATGGCTCAGGAGTTTGACCGTGGCAGGTTCGTGCAATAAACGACCACTCAGTTTGAAAAGACCCTGAATTGGTTTCCAGGACTTATGATGGACATGCCCTTTTGGAGGTCCCAATATATAGTCTTATTCCACTGTAAAGGTTGCGATCACCATGATCCACAAGCGGAGTGTCACCATGGAACAAGAACACAACGCAAACCCCAGGTTTCGCGATGCAAGTGATTCCCGAGTGTTCTGTTTCCCACTGGGAAAGTCGGGTAAGCCAAACCACCAATCCAAACCACCAGCCAATGCGTGGGAAGCTGAGAAACCATAGCCACATGGGTACGGCTTATGTTCCATGTTTTTTCCAGACCTCTATTTCACTCCCAAAATATCTTGCACAAAGCTTAGTTATTGGTCAATCATCGCATGACTCAAGTTCCTTGGGGACCCGAGTTTCTTACCAGTTCACGTGATCTCAGTCAGTGAGACGTCCCAATGAATTCGACAACTGGTTCCTTTCCCCCACTCCTCCGCGCCATGGACGGGTCTGTATAGCAGACTCAAGCCCTCACCCAAAGCAAACAGGTGTCCACCATGTGGCCACTCCAGACACTCCAGGAATGCCAGAACATGCACACCCATTTGGAGGGCGTGGAGTTGGGAACATCTTCCATTTGAAGGGCAAAGTTGGGAACATCTTCCATGCCCCCCCCCCCCCCCCTCCTCCTATTTCCCACGTCTCCCGTAGGACCTGCCCCCTTTCCCACGTCTAGGACCTGAGCTTCGCCAAGTACCCCGCCAGCTCGGGGGAGGAGCTGCAGCTGAAGCTGGCGGCACAGGCTGGCACATCGCGTAGCATCGCTCAGAGCGGAGGGGAGCTGCGAGATCCACCAACGGCCCACGGGTTGCCGTAGGTGGATCCACCTCCGAGTTGTTGTTTTTTGTTTTTTGTTGTTTGTTTTTTTTGGTGGGCTTTTTTTTCCGGAGTTTTTCTTTGTCCCCCGATGTTTTTTGTTTTCTCCGCCCTGAGATGTCCGAAAGTTTGCCCGGAGTTTTGCATGGCCCCAAATGACTCCGGACGCTGATGTTTGGGGGCAAGCGGCAGCAGATGCTCCCTTGCAGATTGGCTGGTCCCCAAAATCTATCATATGTTGGATGACTCTGCTTTGAGGTCCATGTTAGTCCCCCAGATTTGAGCTTCTAGAATAATTGTGAGGGGAGTGGCACATCGATGCACGGAAAAAATCCTGAACCACTTCGGAAGACTTGGTCTCATCTACAGAGGCCTTCTGGCAGCTTCCATGTTAGTTTTGAGTCGGGGGGTGTATTTCGGTTGGCTCCTAGGTGAATTCTTCTTTTCTCCGCTCCTTGAAATGAGGTCAGCCCCAAAACCCGAATCCAGAGCCCAACAAACAGTTCCCTTCTCTGAGGTCCAGAGTCCAACACAAAGTTCCTGAGTTCTCTCTCTCTCTCACGATTTCTCTTCCTTTGGAGCGTCCAAATTCCCGAAAATTCTGTCCTTTGGAGGTCCAAATACCCAGGTTCTCTCCCTTTGGAGCGGCCCCTTTGGGTTCCTTCCACTTTTGGACCGTCCCCTTGGGTTCCTTCCAGGTCGTTTCTGTGGGAATTCTCTCCCTTAGCTCCAAAACGCCAGGTTCTCTCCCTTTGTACCGTCCCCTTGTTCCTTCTAGGTCTTGACGCGGCCCCGCCTCCTTTCCGTGTCCGCCGCCGCTTCCGCGGCCGTCCTTCTTTCCCGGCCGTCCTTCGGCCAGGGGGAGCCGGGCCTGGTGGCCACCGTCTCCAGCCGCGCCCTGTGGCGCCTGCAGCAGGCGGCCGCGCAGCTGCGGGAGGCCACGGAGGCGAGCGAGCGGCTGATCGAAGCGAGCGCTCGAGCGGCGGGACGAGCGGCTGGGAGGGGACGAGCGGGAGGGGATCAAAACGAGAGGAGGTGAGTCATAAGCAATTTGGTAGGTGGGGGCGAACCCCAGTTTATTAACAGCGAAAATTATAACTTGGAGGTTTTCCAAGTTGGTAGGTGGTTCCCTTGGGATTCATCCCAACGGAAGATGGAGTCATAATGTTCAACCCCAGTTGATGAATACATAGCGGGGTTCACCTGTAGTGGGGAATCACCTGGTTGGCGGGTGTTGGGGGCGGATATTCATAGAGTGCTTTGTTCAATCAATTTGGTAGGTGGTTCTACCAGCTACTTTACATTGGCGGGGGATTTTGCTCTTACATTATCGTACCTTGGCCCGGTTCAACTTATGTTTTTTGGATCTTTTTGGTGTTTAGTGGTTGGTTTTTCGTATTTAACCCACAAGTTAAACTTTTAGCAGGGGATCTGAGGGCAGATCATCACAACCCGGTCCCGGTATTAAAATGGTCTACCCAGAACATGTAAAAACCTGCATCAATTTCCTCTTGGGGGATTAATGTCGGGTGCCATCTTAGTGGGAGACATAAGGAGGCGAAGGCACCCAATTTCTGACCAGGGGACTGTCCCTTACCTTCAATTGCCCGGGTTTTGAGTGTGGCTTAGGTGCCCTTTTTCAAACCTCACTTCCTGAGTTCCGTTTCGAAGCTTTGGTCACTTTTGGGGTTCGGACCATATCGGTGGTAAACAAAAAGTGCGGTGACCTTTTGTTGGCCCCCGTTTCCTTTGTTGGAGGGCTTAAGAAACCAGCCCTTGCCCCTTTCAAGGGACACCTACAGGATGTTGCTTGAACAATGCCGGAAACACGATTCGCTCACTTCCCCTCTCGGGGAAGTGAGCAGTCACCTTTCTGGGGGGAATCGAGAATCTAGTTGTTGGTTGCAGGGGTGTTCCTTTATCTTTAAACAAATAAGAAATCGGTGTCCCACCACTTGGTGAGTTGCGTCCGTGTCCCAAGGCAAACCTTTGGGTAGCGCTCAGAAGATTGGAATGGTCTGGCGCCCCCTTCTCCAGACCTTCAAAGCAACCGGTTTGTCAGTTTTGTTTGGAAGGGGGGCGGGTGTCAACAACTTCTTTCTTTGTTTTGTGTGTGTGCTTTTTTTGTTTTGGTTGGGGGTTTCCCTTTAAAATCAACGATTGCCAAGTCTCTTCGTCCCATGGAAATCCATGGGGGGGTACCCCTTTTTCGGGGAGGGGGAGGGGTGGGCTTCTTGAGTGTTAATTAGTTTTTCTTCATGGGAATGCATGGGTCTGGGTATAGCTTGGTGAGCCCCCAGTCAGGTTTATGGTACCCTTCAAAAACAAGTCGGGGGAAATCGCTAAAATATGCAGAGCCTTTCACTTGCATGGCGATTGACGGACTTTGGGACTTCCATGCGGAGCTTCTCAGTGGGACCTGAATTTTGAGGTCCATTTGCTCAGCTCGGATGCTGTGAGTACATTGCGACCTCGGCTCTCGGGTTGGCGAGTTCGGGGTGGTGCCTTGAATACGGAACCCTGAGCTGGGCATGGGGGAGTCCAGACTTAGATGTCTTTCTGAGTGTTCCTTTGCCAATGCAGTGCTAGCTTGTTGCAGTGGGAGTGTTGCCATATGTTGCCATGCAGGGACGAGGAACTTGTAGTGCGAGGCTGGCTGCCGTGCGCAATTCAAAGCAAATCACCACATGTTCTGGGCTGGGCAATGGAAGTGGAGGTCAAGCGTTTCGCCAGGCGTGGATGACAAGTCATGAAAAGGACTAGGCAGCCAACTGCAAAGTTGCTGCTTGGGGTGACTCATTGTTCATCACTTTGAACTGAGCTTGGCATTTTTTTGTTAAGAGTCTGGCTTGGCTGGTGAAGTTGCAGACTGCACGCAAAGTTGACTCACTGAACAGGCATGTGACATGCATCCTTGTCTTGTGGATGAGGCTGCCATGCCAGGATGAGCGATTGGTTGTGTGAGCCTAGCTGCCGTGCGCAATTCAACAGCAATCACCACATGTCGCTGAGCTATAGGCAATGGAAGTGGAGGTCAAACGTTTCGCCTGGCTTGGATGACAAGTCATGAAAAGGACTAGGCAGCCAACTGCAAAGTTGCTGCTTGGGGTGACTCATTATTCATCACTTTGACCTGAGCTGGGTACTTTTGTGGTAAGAGTCTGGCTTGGCAGGTGAGTTTGCAGACTGCACGCAAATGGTTGTGTGAGCCTAACTGCCATGCGCAATTCAAAGCAAATCACCACATGTACTGAGCTGGGCAATGGAAGTGGAGGTCAAACGTTTCGCCGGGCTTGGATGACAAGTCATGAAAAGGACTAGGCAGCCAACTGCAAAGTTGCTGCTTGGGGTGACTTATTATTCATCACTTTGACCTGAGCTTGGTACTTTGTGCGGCGCTGTTCGCCGCTATGTAGCTTTCCTTTGGTAGGAGTCCGGCCTGGCAGGTGAGTTTGCAGACTGCACGCAAAGTTGAGTAACAGGTGAACAGGCATGTGACTTGTGTCCTTATTTTGTGGATGACAGATGAGCGATTGGTTGTATCAGCCGAACTGTCGTGGCAAGAATCAACTGCAATCACCACACGTCGCTGAGATTGGCAAGCATCATTGGGTGGTGACTGTCGTTGCATCGAAGACCTGGACAGACCTTGCCATTTTCGTGTTAGCTTGCTCCTGTGGCAGTGTTGCCAGCAGGGACGAGGAACTTGTAGTGCGGGTCTGACTGCTGTGCGCAATTCAAGCAAATCACCACATGTTCTGAGCTGGGCAATGGAAGTGGAGGTCAAACGTTTCGCAAGGCTTGGATGACAAGTCATGAAAAGGACTAGGCAGCCAACTGCAAAGTTGCTGCTTGGGGTGACTCATTGTTCATCACTTTGAACTGAGCTTGGCACTTTTTTGTTAAGAGTCTGGCTTGGCTGGTGAAGTTGCAGACTGCACGCAAAGTTGACTCACTGAACAGGCATGTGACATGCAGCCGTGTCTTGTGGATGAGGCTGCCATGCCAGGATGAGCGATTGGTTGTGTGAGCCTAGCTGCCGTGCGCAATTCAACAGCAATCACCACATGTTCTGAGCTGGGCAATGGAAGTGGAGGTCAAGCGTTTCGCCGGGCTTGGATGACAAGTCATGACAAGGACTTGGCAGCCAACTGCAAAGTTGCTGCTCGGGGTGACTCATTATTCATCACTTTGACCTGAGCTTGGTACTTTGTGCAAGCGCTGTTCACTGCTATGCGGCTTTCCTCTGGTCTGGCTTGGCAGGTGAGTTTGCAGACTGCACGCAAAGTTGAGTAACTGAACAGGCATGTGACATGCAGCCTTGTCTTGTGGATGTGGCTGCCATGCCAGGATGAGCGATTGGTTGTGTAAGCCTAACTGCCATGCGCAATTCAAAGCAAATCACCACATGTTCTGGGCTGGGCAATGGAAGTGGAGGTCAAGCGTTTCGCCAGGCTTGGATGACAAGTCATGAAAAGGACTAGGCAGCCAACTGCAAAGTTGCTGCTTGGGGTGACTCATTATTCATCACTTTGACCTGAGCTTGGTACTTTGTGCGGCGCTGTTCGCCGCTATGTGGCTTTCCTTTGGTAGAGTCCGGCTGGGCAGGTGTGAGTTTGCAGACTGCACGCAAAGTTGAGTATCAGCTGAACAGGCATGTGACTTGTGTCCTTATTTTGCTGCTGAGAGATGAGCGATTGGTTGTGTCAGCCGAACTGCCGTGGCAAAAATCAACTGCAATCACCACATGTCGCTGAGATTGGCAAGCATCATTGGGTGGTGACTGTTGTTGCATCGAAGACCTGGACAGACCTTGCCATTTTCGTTTTAGCTTGCTCCTGTGGCAGTGTTGCCAGCAGGGACGAGGAACTTGCAGTGCGATGCTGACTGCTGTGCGCAGGGGGTCAAAGTCGTTTGGCCCAGCGTGCTGTTGAGGGGTGTCTAATTTGACTCCTACGCCTGTGTGTATGACACACAGAAAGATGTATACTTGGTCCCCAGTAGTGCTCTTTTACCCTTTTTTGAAAAAGGGTTCTTTTGCTAAAATAAACTACAGAAAGAAGGGTACCCTTATTCTCACCTCTCTACTGGAGGACCTAGTATACATGTATTAATATATCGATGACTTGCTATCCACACATTCATAGAAGTATACACACGTTATACGTATAAATGCACATATTGCATACATAGTATGTATAGGTGTTATATATGTACTTATTGCAGGTATACACCCATGAATCTGCAAATGTGTATATATGGTCCCAGCCTGAGCCCCCCACCCACCCCCCGTCACCCCCCCATCGCCCCCCCATCGCCCGAACCCTTTGCGCACTTTAGGTGCATCGCTTCTCAAACACTCGAAAATGCCAAATAGCCCGCGCAGCCCAGCCCTTTCGAGGGGTCGCTCTCAAACAACTCGTCTTTCAGCTTGCCCAATCATCAAAAGTCAAGCCCTCTGCGGACTTTCAGCGGGTCTACCTGAAGCAACTCGTAAAGTCGAAGCAAGGTATCTTAAACATCGGCAAAGGGAATCCTAAACACCAATGATTCTCTAGTTGAGCCTTTTGCTGAGTTCTTGTTTGGGTGTGGGTATCCCATTTGGGGTGGGTGTTCCTCCCCTCACACCTACCGGATCAGGCCAGACTCAGGCGATAAGCCTGAACCAGGCTTGAGCAGGCTCCAGGCAGAGGGCAAGACGCACAACACCACCATTTGACAAAAAGAACACAGGTGGTGCAACACTGACTTGCACAAACAAACGGCAAGCACATTTCTACGTGGTTAATGCTTCTCGGCAATGCTGCGCTTTGTCCACATAACCTACTTAAATCTTCGCATGGGCGCATGCCTTTCATTTGGGATGATCTCCTTCTCTGCTGCTGCCGCTGCTGTCGATGAGCTGCGGAGGCATGTCAATGCAAATCGGCAACGCGAAGAAAGACGTTGGCGTGACCTAAGTGAGGTGATGGGGCCGGCGGCTCTGGGCGTTTCGCCCGAGCCGCCTCAGGCCAGACAGCTCCCGCTTTTTGCAAGGAGCTGCCCAACCTGCTCCGGAACGTAGCGTGTTCCAACACCTACGGGCTTTCGCTGGCTCCAGACGCAGAAGGTCAGTTTGTCGGTTTCGTGCTTGCCACTCATGAAGCTCGGGAAGTCATGAACCGTCCCACGAAGCGTGGGGGTATATTATATGTGTTTGCGTTTTCGTTTACTTCTCTCAAACCGCGAAGGATCAAAGGGCAACGTGCGCGCGCCAGGTGCAGGATGGGGGGGGGGGTTCAGGTACTGGACCATTACATCTATACATATCTATAAACAGTGTATCTACTATTTACATACATATGTATAGATGAGTCAAAACTGCACACGCATACACATTCGCACCTTTAGGCTTTGAATCTACCAGGCGGCCAAAGATCCCATCCCGAAGGGTGCCTCCTCGGCGAGTGTTACCAGGAGGACCTCGGATGGGGATTTTGTAGCTTGCGCCCAAAACAGCAGTTGGATGAATGTTCGGACTGTTCGGATGCTTTACCACCTTGTTTAGCAAGGAGTACCTTGGGGCATAACCTTAGTATTTTTACCAGTGTTAATCGATGGCGCAATTTGATTTCGGGCAAGCCATCTACTTTCACCTAACTGTAGTAAGTCCTCCCACCTAGCGCCATAAAGGTTCAAACCAGGTGGACGTGTTTGACCTACACAAGAGATCGCTCAGTTGTTCAATGGCACCTCTAATTCTTTTCTTGTTTGATGGCTTCCCCATCTAAAATCGTCCACCTAAAAACGGTCCGAATCCTTTTCCTAGCAGGGTCACTGACCAGCTGGTTATTTGGTATTGGCGTTGCTGACACATAACCAGCCGCGGCACCGCTCTCTCAACTTCATAGCTGCTAGGTTTTGCCCCGGAAGTCTTTGAGCTGCGCGCAAGACAAGAACAAAGCAGCTCCTTTGCAAGCTGCGCCCGCTTCAAGGAACTAGAAAGAGAGAGCGAGAGAGCTGCCCAAGTGTAGTGGAGTTTCCCCGTGATGTGATGTTCCGAGGAAAAACACCCTCTGTCTGGTCATGGGTTCCTTGCGATTCAGGCAGATGGACGGATTCCTGCTAAAGAAATTCATTTGAGCGTGGGAAAGCTTAATTGACCCTGGCCCGCGCTTATCATTGTCAGGGCAAAGCGAGGCTTTTTCCCTTGCTTCCACTCATGGGTCACGCTGGCTGAAGCCCATTTCTTAAACATGTTCGAATATGAAGCAGAGTCTGGACATATCATTGGCGAGTGTCGGGTTTTCGACCCATGTCCTGCGCAGGAGTTCACCTACCCAGCGACACACGGACACGCCTCTTGGCTTCGTGTTTCGGGTGGGTTTTGTGGCCAGTCAAATGCGCGGGGGATCGTTCAGGTAGTATGACAAGTGTTCCAGGGAAGTTCTTCCAGGGAAATACAATTTGACGGGTTCCTGGGTGTGTCCGTTTTGCCACAGCACCCTTTTTGTGCTTGAAGCGAAGCTATTGGAAGAAGTACCATGTGGCTCAGGTAGGTGGTAGAGGTACGGGGACACACATTTTCCTCAGGGTGCATATTCAGGTAGCAGAAGGAAACATGAATGCCACTGAAATGGACGAAACTCGTACTCTGCAAGTTGACCTGGAGCCCAAAACAGGGGTCCGATTTCGTGGGGGTGTCTCTACCATGTTTTTGTTATTGGCCTCCTTCCGATCTGCGAGGGAGTAGTGTCCCAAAGCTCAAATCAAGTCTTTGGCCACACCAAGAAGGAGCCTAGGCACTGGCCACACCAAGAAGGAGCCTAGGCACGGAACCCCAGGAATCAACACCCCACCGGAACCAAAAGCACTGTGTGGTTCTCCAAGTATGCGGAACGGGTATCCGGCGGCTTGGAAATAAAGAGTCGGCTTCTGAGATGGGGAAAAGCGATATGCGAAGGCATAGGGAAGAAATGTGAATCAGGATAGTGCTAAGTCCAATTTTCTTCATTGTCGTCGTCCTTATTATCATCACCATCATCATGTTCAGCTTCAGCTTCATCGTCATCATCATGAAGTCTCTTTTTTTGCTTATCTCAAAAGTCAGATGCCATGCTTTGTTTAGTGGAAGTGTGTAATGTTGACCCCATATTGATCAACACCAGTTTATTAATAGGGGGGGCTGCTTTTCCTGCGAAAGAATCAGACCAGTTTTGCATGGGGCCACAAACCACCCCCCTATAGGTTGCCGAAAAAATTGCTCGGAGCCCATGTTCAGAAAGCTGAAAAAGGCCATGCTTCCCATGAAGGGGGCCAAAAGTGGCTGGTTTGGACGCTGCCGTTCTCCCAAGCTCAGAGAGTGTGTGTGTGTGTGTGTGTGTGTTTTAGGGCACTGTGTTTGGGTGGGTTTACAAGGGATCTAAGAAAAACAAACACATTTTGGGGTTGCCAGCATGTTGACACTTGTGTATCTTCTTTTGCATTGCTTGAATCCCAATCAGCGACAACTACCACCGGAATTGACTACAGGCAGCCCTGCAGGTAGAGCTGGCAGGCCACCCCACCACACCCCATTGTTTGACTCATGATTATGTATTGTTATGATTCTTCGCCGCTAAAAAAGCACACACCCAGAACCAACATGCTTGTATTGCATCAGTATCCATATTATACTACCCAGTGCTTCCAGGTACCATTGTAGCGAGTAAGCATGGGAAGCTGTCATGTGAAACCTTGCGCTGAGAAACCCTTGTTATCTGCACTATAGGGGTAACTGGAAGCACTGGCACAGACTCTCCAAACCCCGACTCTTTTGATAGGACCTAAATCCCACCGAAAAAAAGAGCCCTAGGGTTAGGGCTCCAATTTGTGACGCATAGACAGACTTAGTCCCAGGTGAATCTTTGTTTGGGAAATCAACCACGCCCTGGCTTAGGTCTACCTTGGGATAGTCAAGCTAAGAATGGCTTTGCCCAGATAGGCTTTGGTGCAGCTTTCAGGGAGGGTTCTGGCGCGTTGAAGGGGTTGAGGGGGTTGGGGATATCACCTGAGGGTCCCCTAAAAGACGCAGCCAAATGCAAGCCTGCAGAGCATGAGGGAATGCCCCGCATATCCAACTGGCGGTTTTCTTAAAAGGGAATCCAATCCTTCAAACGGTTCATTCCCAACACCCCGGACATCGGTGTCATTCCCTGTCTCGCACCAGCCAGTTACTGGGGTCATGAGTTTGACCGTTTCTAGGGGTTATCAAAGTCAAGAAATGGGGGTTGTTTCCTTCACCCCACTTGGGTGACTTTGACAATGGTCCGCAAACTTGGCCGTAGCCGGCTTCAGCCTTCACCGACATGGGCGCAGCTCCCCCTGCAACCTGCAGTGAATCTCCTTTGCCTGGTTACCCCACTTAGCGGGTGACTTTGCCGATGGTAAACTCCACGGGCCCAGAGTTACGGCCTGGGGCCTTCAGCTCGGCGAGCTGCTCCGGCTCGCTCCGCTTTCCGTAGGCATCTGGAGAAGGTGCGGTCCCTCTTCCAGCGCCTGGACGTGGATCATAGCGGCACCCTCGAGCCTGAGGACGGACGCGAACGCCCGGGGACGGGGTTGGCAAGGGGTGGGTTGTTTGTTCTTCCATTTGCATAAGAATATGACTTTTTCCTTTGTTGGTGTTCAGGAGAATCTATCACTACTGGAAATAATGATCATTTTTACCAGTGGACTTATGCAAATGGATGGTATGTTTCTTCTTTGTTTTTTATTCTCCGGATCTTTGTTTGTTGTGTTTGTGTTGGTGTGTTCCTTGCTCTTTGTTGGGTTTGTTGGTTCAGCTGTTGTTGTTGGTGTTTTGTGTCAGGTGTTATTCGTTCTTGCTGTTGGGGTTTGCTTTTTCTGCTGGCCTTTAGTATTTGTTATGGTTGACTCGAGTGTTGCTGGTTCTTTGTTGCTGGTTGTCGGCTCACGTTTTAGGAACAAGCCCAGCGCCAGATCAGATTCCGCAAAGCGTTTGGTTGGCCAAGGTGTTTGGGTGCGTCATTTTAGCTTTGGCTGTTGCTTCATGTTTGCTTTAACACTTCACTGGAAACTGAGAGCTATTGTCAGTTCTTGGCTGGTCGACCCTTTTGGCTCCGACTGAGCTGAGGTAGTTAGATTGCACCCTATCCGGGAGATTCCGCCAACGCCTTGGCTTTGTGCTTTTTGGTTGTCATGTTTCAAAGGCCTGAGAAAGCCTAGGTGGTATCCGCGGAACCCAAAACAGGGGTGTCGAAATTGCCAAAGGAGTCACTCCGAACTTCACTCAAATGAGCCTTGGGCAGAGACCCGAAAGGTTCCAGTGGGGGAAGACCAAAACATGTGTGGCTCGTACCGGAGAGTGAAAGCAATGGATATCCGAGGAGGTCAAAGACCTTCTGGAGAGCATGTACGGCCAGCACCTTCGTCTGCATGAAGCGCCCTTGGAACTAGGAATGTGCCGGTTCGTGCCATACGAAAAGGGCGGTTTTCCAGTTGTGTTTCCTGTAAATCAAGAATAGATTTAAATAAATTCCCTCAAAGAATACATCACATGCCTCAGCGAGTTACTTACTCCTACCCCCTGAAGGGCATTTTTTCCGCAAGAGGGGGGTCGTTCTGTACATTTGCAGAGGACCAGATGAGGCGAACAAGAGCAGACAACTTCAGCTCTGGGTTGGGGGTCCTGTTGTCCCAGTGGATACCAGGCAAGCCACTAAAACGGTTCCCTTGCCTTTACAGGGAATCACTGATGGGATCAGTGCGTTGTGCTTCAGGACTTCTGGTTCCCGAATTTCCAGTCTGGGAATCGCAATCCGTGCAGGTGATGTTGACTGGCTAAGGCGATTGATTTACCACAGTAGTTGGTGACCTTGCTTATGACCCATGGCCCTCGAAAAGGGGTCGTAAAGCAGCCGTGAGTGAGAAACATGCTGGGCTCACTTACTTTACTTGGGCTCTTCAAGTAGAGGTTGATCCTCAGTCTCTTCGTATTTCTGTTCAAACAGTAGCTGCCTGGATTCCAAATATTTGGGGGGACTGCAGCTAGGTCGTGACGGAGTCGACATCACAGGATCCAACCCCGGCTCCTGATTCCTTCCGAAGGTCTTCAGGCCTTTGATTTCAGGGACCGTTGGTTTGTTGGTCAGTTACCATATTACGCAAACCCAGCTCCGTTTGTTGGAGCTCTTGTTTGTTGGTCCCAAGACTTGCTGCACAGCCGAGGTTCATGACCCCCAAGGCACCGGGGGTGGGGGGCTGTTTGAGGCCGGTTGAAAGGGACAACTGAGACGCCCAGCATTTGGGGGGTCTGCACGGACCCTGAAACTACCCTGAAAAATGGGTTGTTGCCTCAAAAAATTGAGGTAGTTTGAGGGTCAACCTATTCTGACGTCCTCAAGTCTAACTTTTGCAGTTTGGACCACTTTAGTGATAAACACAAAGTTGTTCTTTTTGGGCCAATCCCTCATGCTCGGAGGATCATTTTCAGAAGCTCCCTAAAGTGTGTGTGTGTGTGTGTGGCGCGTACATTCATGAGGATGGGGGCTCCCGACAAGGCAGCAAAGAAAGGGGTTCATGTTTCACATGCTGTTTCGCAAAAAGGCCAAAAGGCATCTTTTCAGGGTCCAAACTATCCAGGTACCCACGTGAGATACCCTGTCAGTATCGGAACGGACGTGTCTGGCTATCTACGCTGGGCTCCAAGTAGATCCTGCTTGAATGTCATCGATGGGGCCGATGAAACGGCTAAATGTCTGCCAAGATTGGTTTAAGGAACCAGACCTTTCAAGGGAAGCCTGAAGGATGTTGATTGAACAATGGCGGGTCAAACATGGTTAGGCATTCCAACTGGCCACGGTGGCTTGCTCAGAGTTGCGCAGGCCGCAGGCTCCAGGTGGAATTCGTGGCTTGTTTTCAGACCTTCTTCCCCCTTTTTGCTTGGGAGCGCAGATGGAAGCGCTGCATGTTCAGGCGGCTCCGGTCAAGAAGACTACCTGGGCCTAGGCGTTTTTTTGTTCCAGACCTCCTAGTGACTGTCTGTATAGGTGATCTATTTTCACCACCCAGGACCAAAACACCTTCGGAGCTGAACTGGGATCCGGACAATATGGAGTGCGTTTTTTTGAGGGTGCCCCTTCCGTGTGGCTTTGAAATGGGAAACCAACCACCACTTTTGTGGGTACCCTAGTTAGACAAATCTCAGCAGCATATAGTGGCATGCCTTTGACACATCATCCTCCCGCCTGGATATTGACTCGCCATGTCTGCAGGAGCTGGACATCGCCACGGAGCATTTGATGCACCACCTCGCGGGAAACACGGCGCGGACAGTGCCGAGCAGAGTCCGTTGGTCTCGTTGGGGTTTTGGGACGTCCGGCTGGGACTTGTTTTATTTTTTTGGCGCCCCGAGTTTTCGGACTTTCCTTTTTTGGGGGTGTCGTTAAAAATTGTTTGGCTCCCAAAATGGGCGTGTCGTCTTGGTTTTCAGGAGGTCGTGTCTTGTTTTTTGTTTTGTTTTCATGGGCGCCCAACATGGGCGCTTCCTGTGGTTTTTCCGTCGAGCCTCAAAATCTAGAACCTTCGAAAGGAGGCAGACCAACAAGGCCCAACTCACTTCCTCAGTTCATGAACTTTAAACTTTTTGGGAAGACCATTTTAGTGGTAAATATAAAGTTTGGACTTTTTTTGGGCCATCCACTCGATCGCAAGTGAGCCAAATATGTTTTCTTCCCCCACTGAAAGCTATGAGATCTCTGCCCAGAGCTCTGCAGTGATCTGGAGTGATCTGCGGGTTTTGGAATGGTTCCAGGGTGGGCGCTTATTATTTCAACAGCTTGAACTTTGGGCCAACGCACACCCCTGACGTTGATTCCATCTATTTGGTGTAGTTCCACCTATCCGGTATCTAAGGAAACCACCCTACAGGTAAAAGGCAAACGGCTGAATGAATGCTGTCTCGCTTGAGATCTGCGCAGTTCAACCATGCATCGAAGTAAACCGTTGCATGCTCAACCCCAAAATCATGTGTTTGCTTATGGTACTTTAGAATATTTTCACTTGTTCCCTTGCAATCCTTAGGGTATCCACCATACCTCCGATTTCTAGGAACCCTCTTGGGAGGGCGTTTCTCCGTGTTCAATCCCTGCAGCGCCTTTGTTGGGGATGAATTCTAGGCCTACTCAATACGGCCGCACCCTTGTCCTCCGTCTTCAATTCCCCCAAGTGATTCCATTTCCTTTTGTATAGTAGGTAACCCAGGGGTGTCCTTTTGTTTCAAAAAGCAAAAGGAAGCGGCGAAGGATTACTTGCTCCGGTGCTAGGGAGGGTATTAAGCCTCATTGAGCAGCGTTTTTGAGAGTGTGGTAAATGCAGGAGCCAAGTTATGGCCACGTAGCCTAGTCTACTACTCCTCGCCCCGTTTTGAATTATAGGCTAATGTTTAAAACTGTAATTTTCATCTTACAAAGAAAGGGGGTTGTTGGATCTTAGTGCCACTTGCGTTGGCAACCGCACCAGTCCCTGCGCGGCCAGTTATCAGAACATACATTTGGAGCCAAGTTCTGGGGGAGAGAATGCTTCGTTGCCTTTGCGCAGTTGCATGCTTGAAGTGTGTAGGCCCCACACAGTTCAAATCAATCAAGCACGGCTCTATTGAGGCCAACTCAGACCAAATGAGGCCCCAAGGGTTAGCTGGCGCTGCTTCAAATACTGTTTAAAAAAGCGCGTGCTGCTAAGCCCAAACCAATTTTGACGGTAGTTGCCATAACAGGCCTTTGTTGTTCCACACACACACACACGTGCATATGTCAAATTAGAGCTTCTCAAAATGGTGGACCCCCAAAACCCTCGTGTTGGCATTGAAAGGGAAGCCAAAGGGAATCATGGCATTCTATTTAGGGGGGTTCCGTATTTGGAGCAGCTTCCACACACACGAGCAAAAGGCGGTAGCTGCTGGTTCTTGCCATGAAAAGCCTGGTTGTAAAAAGTAGTTTTCTAGCAGTTTCTAGCTACCTTTCAGGTTGGGACATCACCTCATAATTTTGGTGGCAAGGGTAGTTGGGTCCAGATTTTTCCCTAACAGGCGGGCATTCTGAGCCTGAGAGGGTGGATGGGGGGGGGTTGCTTGAAATCTGACCAGGGCCACTTGAGCTTCGAAGATCTGCAGGGCTTCTTCCAGAGGCTGCGAGTTTGGCTGTCGCACGAACCTGAAAGGGGCTGGGTTTTTGTTTGGGGGGTGTGTTGTTATGAAATCAATTCCCCTTTTGGTTGATGCTTGAGGGAGCACCAAAAAGAGACTAACCATTTTGAGGGTTCCCCGTTTTGAGACAAGCCCCATTGAGTTTCCTTTGGGACAGGATTTGCAAAGTTGCCATGAACTTTGAGAGTTGGACCCCCTCAAAGGTGAAAATATGGAGCCCCTACTTGAATGATGTCCTCCATTTCGGGTCCAGAAAAAAAATAACGCCCAGGTGGTCTGGGATCTCCTTTGCATGGATCTTCTTTGGGGGCTCTAAGATTCCTGGCGCAGAAGTGGCCGATTCAGGCAAGACCATTCTCCTCATGGTCATAGGTGTCCTTTTTGGTTGTTTTGCTGAGTTTTGCTGGAAAATTAGATGGCACTGGTTTACCTGGTGGTTTAATCATCTACCAGGGCCATCCATTTACCTATGCTCATGGTACACTTTGGGGGTTCCATGTTGCGAGATGTCCCGGGAAGCCAAGTGGTTGGCGTTGACACCCCGCGCCCTCTGCAAACCCTTCTGCAAGCCGCTACTAACAACACTCTTTTGGGAGCATGAAAGGTGATCAAAGAGATGACGCATGAGATGCAACAAGGTCCCTTTTGAGTGGGAGGGGTGCCAACCCTTTTGCCTGCAAGCGTTAGGGCCAACCCTTTTGCCTGCAAGCGTTAGGGCTCGCTGGTGTTGCTGAAAGAAGCAGGGGCCGCATCGATCGCTGGTTTGGAGGCCATGGGCCTGGCGTCTTCGTTGAACATGGCTAGGTCCCCCAGCAGTGCAGTCCTTTTGACCAACCTTTTTTGGGGGAGGGTTCCCCTACTAAAATAGACTACAGAAGCAAAAGGGTACCCCTTTTACCAACTTTTTTGGGTTGGGAGGGTTCCCCTACTAAAAAGGACTACCGAAGAAAGTTGGCACCCTTATTCTAACCTCTCAATTCTGGAGGACCTAGATGATGGTTCGCCAAAATGAGGAGTACACTCCGCATGCGGTTTGGTCAAACAAATTCTCCTGATTCGTCTATGGTCCATGTGGGAGGGACACCATTTCCCCCTGGGCGTTCAAAGCTACGTGTGGGTAGGAGTCAACATAGAGGGAGCCTCCTACCCCCCATAAACAAGCACCAATCTCAAGGGTTCCCTGTTTTGAGACAAGGCCAGTGTCCGCATCGGTGACTTCAAGGATAGAGCACTTCCGTATTGGTGGGAGGTCAGTCCAAGTCCCTATTTTGGCAGATAGCATGTTCAACAGGAAGTCCCTCGGTTCACAACATCATTTCTATTCCAACTTGCTTGAGGTCTCAAGATTCTTAGGGCAAGGCGCGGGGATTTTGCTTGGCCAATTGTGCGGTGGGATTCATCTTGTGTTTGCTCTCAACTCGCAAATGTGCGCAAAAAGGTCTATAGGGCCCATAAGGGCCATGTTTGGTAGGTAGTTCTAGCAGCTACTTGAATCGGGGGGGCTACAGTGAGAAAGGCTATGTTGGGTGTCGGTGTTTAAGCCTTCGCTAGGGAGCGGGGCGACACTGCAGAGCAGGCCTGAAGAGGGGGGGTGGCCTGAAATCAGCCCTGTCGCGACCGAAATTGGGGTGCGGTTTTTGGGGCCCAAGGCTCCTTTCAAGGGGCCTCTCGAGGATCCTCTCAGCCTTCCAATGAAGATTTTGTTGCCTTCTAATGGAGGGGCGTTTCTAATGCTCCCGCTCAAGGTTCTTTTTGAGGCCACCAAACCCTTCCAATTAAGATCTCCAATGGAGATCCCCAATGGAGGTTCCGAACACTGATGCTGAGGGTTGGTCTTCCATTCTGTTCACCCAGGCTTCTTTGGGACAAGCAAACCCTCGCGGTTGGTCATGCTCGGCAAAATGGATGAGAGTCGGAATCGGGGAAGGGCTGAGAATATGTGTACATCAACATGGGGGAGGTTTTTGTGTTTGTCAAGAGAACTCTGCTGGGGGCACCTCCATGGTTCTTGTTGGGGGGGTAGGCTCACTGATAAGAAGCATTATGCCAACATATTTGTGGTGTACGCCATGGTCGGGCCAAGAAACATACTCCTAGTCCTGGCTGGAGTCAGACTGGGGGAGTAAATCAAGACTTCGGGGAATCTCAGTCAGCGTTTGTCAAAAGAAGGATTTTGGAAAAAAGTCGGGAGTATGGGTGTGGGATTGTTTTTTGGATGAAGGTACCCGTTTGGTGGTTGTTCTAAGGAAAGCCCACAGATTCCGCTATTTAAAGATTTTAAGAGACACGCACATGTGGGCTACGGTAGCCTTCGCCTTCAGGACCAAGTCTGCCTGAAGCTTCACGAGCTTACAACGCCTTTGCCCGAAATGTTGCAGGTGAGGCGCCGGGCGCTGGTCTGATCCCTCCCCGATTTCCGGTGTCCGAACGGGGCTTTGGTCTGATTTTGGCTGTGTGTTTGTATGGCATCAATGCAACTTTGATCCGTTAGGAGGCTTCAGCCCCTAATGCTCTGGGCATGTGAGATGGCAAAGCAGTGAGTACCAGGATTCCTGTGAGCCTTGAAACGACCAATGGTGCCTCCTGGGTCATCCTTTGGGAGCATCTGACCTCACACAGAAAATGTCTTATGTCTTATGGTTGACACTGTGTGAACCAGAATCGTAGAACATGTTCTTTCAGAATTGGGTCAACACCCCAGAGTCGGGTCAAGAAACCTTTGGGGAAATACCGTCGTGAGGTTTCCGTCGGGAGCTTTGGCCAATCGGATACAGGAGGCAAGCCTTTGGCAAGAGCTCAACTTGGATTCCCCTCGCCCATGAACCATGGGCTTTCCTTCGGTGCACTTGCATGAGACATCTGATGAGCCCTGAGATGGTCCCTTTTGGACAGAGCAGATCAGGATTTTGTGGGAGTTTGGTTGCATCATCTCTACTTGCGTGATACCAAGAACTTCGCGGCGAAATACACAGCATGTTTTGACAGATGTTAAGTGTTTCTCTCAAACGTCAGCTTGGACCAGATTGACGAAGTCCTCCAGGGAAAGCGAGCACATGCGAGAATGTATGAGGGTTCGATCTGGCGATATCGGTGCCCGACAAAACTACTGATGAAAAACGAAACACTTAAAGGAAACCTGGACTTCGGTTTTGCAAAGCTTGTGACAGGCGCGCAGACCCGCAAAACACCAAAGTCTCTAAAGCTTGACCCTTTGGGGCCCGAGATGTGGCATGATTCATAGGCGACTGTGCTTCAGAAGGCATCTCGGCCACGAGAAGTACTGGCTTGGAAGGTCTAGCTGTTTCCGCCATGGGTTGGGAGCACGAGAAGCGCTTGAAGACAGTGTTCGGCCGGAGCTTATTATCAGTGTTGACATGGATCCCAGGGCAGGAACACCAAGGCCAAAACATTTTCTTGCCGGACGAAGGCAGAGGCATGAGCAACAATCTCGGAGCATTTATCAACAAAAAGTACCGTCCAACCGATACCCCAACCGATCACCAACCAATACCCCGACCGATATCAGACAGGTCATGTGACCGCTTGAGCAGTAGGCGAAACACTCCGTACAAGAGACATGTTGTGGACGATTGACCTATGATATGCTTCCCAAAGGGCCAATGTGGACCCTCTTGAATGACTCCCCCCATGAAAGAGCCCCCATCTGTCAAGGGTCCTCCAAAGCAATTGCGCCAACAGATCAGCAGTGAGGCACCAAACCAGGAAAGGAGTCTTTGGGATGAGGGGATGCGTCTCTTTAGTTTCCCTGAATATCGCAAAATACAACATGCATGCAAGCAGATTCCTGGCAGGCCACTCTATACATAATCGTCTACATCTTATGTTCGGTGTCCGCAGGGTGGGAACCCCCTTGCTTGCCTACCAAAATATGGCATTTGAATGGGACCCCATTCCCAAAGAAGGTACCCACTTAGATGTTGTTTTCTCTTGGGTTTCTCTCCCTCCTGTTTAACAACATAAACGTTAAACACGGTTTAAAGGCTGGAAAGCCCATGGTTTGAATCGAAGGCTGGCAAGCCCACCACCCGCCTGGGAAAGAGCTTCGCCAAGCTTTGGCCAGGTGGAAAAGCTGTGGGAAGAGCTTCTAGACTCGACCAAGACCAGCAAGAGCTACAATAGGCAGGGGCAACTAGGTCCCCCAGTAGTGCCCTTTTACCCTTTTTTTGGGGAGGGTTGCCCTACTAAAATAGACTACAGAAAAAAGGGTACCCTTACAGCCGTCCGGGTTCAAGCACCCCTCGGCTCAGGGAGCCGAGCCCCCGGGGCAGGGCTGGGGCTCCACTGCCCGGTCCTGCGTCCAAAAAGCCATGGCTGGCAGCTCAGTCTTCAACCTGCTCCTCGTGCACCCCCTGGTCACCCTCTTCATTCGCCGTGTTTGTGATGTGTCGTCTTCGGGGAGCTTATCCGCTTGGTGACGCATTCGTTGCCGGTCCGCTTCACCCAGGAGGAATCCTGGCCTTTGGGTCAGTGCTAGCCTCGAGACACCCCCTTTCTTACGGGGTGAAGGTATAGCTGGCCCTCTTCGTTGTGCGCCTTCGGCCCCTTTGATGCCTCGTTCTCTTCACGCTCTGCATCAGCTTCTCTGGGCGGGTCTATTTGTGTGTGGGTTGTGCCCTTTTGACACCTTGGCCTTTTTTTTCGGCAGTCGTGATGCGGGCTGCCTTGCCCATCGTGCCCTTGGGTCTTTATAGCTTTCAGAAGTCCGCAGCATAGTGAATACATCCCTCCTGCTGTGAGTGGCTGCTACCTCATGGTGCTTTTCATATCCCTGTGGCGTGTGCCAGTGGCCCCGGAGGTCCCGACTTTCTTGGCTTACTTGTCCAACTTTCGGGCCCTACGCTTGTACAGCAGTTTTGTGACTTCCCCCTTTTTGGGGGGTGGGCTGCTTCGGCCTTGCGGCCTAGACCAGCCTTCTGGGACCTTGTGCCTGCCCTGCTCCCCATTCACCCCTCCTGGGGGTGGCTGGTGGGCGTTGATTTTGTGCTTTACACACCAGTGGACTGGGGGCCCCCCCTCTCCACTGGTGTTTTGCCCTTCCCAGGTTTCACACCCCCGGTTGAGCCGCTCCTGGGGGTCTGTGTGCGGGGCTGATGCCCCCCCTTTTCACCGGTAGTAGGGCGGCATGCCCTACGACCTACGCGCGACAGTCATTCGTGCGTCACGTGCCAAAAGGGTACCCTTACTCTAACCTCCTCCACTGGAGGACCTAGGCAACCTCCGCTTGGGCGTTTGGACGCCAAAGCAGAAAACCACCCATTTGGGGGGGGGTCTAGGATCCCCAATTTCAGACACGCCCGCTTTAAGCACGAGACCGTAGGCCTCCTTGAAAGTGGAACCCGTTCGTGATTTACGCAGGGTAGCTTCTTTGGCCCATAAGACGATCAAAACGGATATAACGGGGAAACGGGGAATCAGCTTTGAGGCCAGAACTTTCATCCTGACGTAACACCAGAAACCAGGAACCAACTTTCTAGCCATGAGCCCCACGCGCTATTCCACGATGGGTGCCAGGAAGCTCTCGTAAGCCCTTGCTTTACCAAAGCGAGCCGAGCATTGAATGGCACCCGTCGAGCCTCTTTCTCGCCTTCCGGGTGAGGGCAGGGGGTGAATCTCAGTCAACAGATGAAGCGCAGGGTTTGCTTTGCGACCCTTTTGAACGGGACTTTTGGAGCCTCATATCATAGCTTGTCGTGAACCATAGGAACACTCTTGAATGGTCCGCAAAGGTTGAAAGGTGAATTTCGATCAAGCAGTGTTTCGGGGCGATTTGTTGGAGCTCAGAGAGTCTCAGAGATGAATGACACTATAGCACAGCTCTACTCTTTGCAAAGGCAAGCTTTGTGGTAGATCGTTGTGGGGTAAACCGTCGTAAAGCAGATGCATGTCGAACTGGCGTCTTCAAGGATTTTGTTGTTCTTTGTATTAGCTACGGAAACAGCACAGGAGCAGTTCTGTGGATGGACAAAGTCCAATTTGCACCAGTGATTGGAATGAATGAAATCCTATCAATACTGGTTCACAAACCACCCGCCAACTGGTCCCGCAGATTTTGTCCATGCGGGAAGTCATTTGTTTTGGGCCCCTGAAGTTGCCTTTTGTGTTTCTAGAGTTCCCTGTGGACGTAGCAGAGAGGCTATGCCTAGCTAGGATACGCCTTGTGCAGAGGCACTAATTGACATGGAACCTGACGCAAGGATGTGAAGACCATTTTCCTTCTGAGGGAACCGGGGGTCGGTTGCATGTTGGCCCGGAGGGCAGTACTTGATGTTCCAAACCGACAGTCACCCACCCAGCACAGTGTAGGAGCGCTGTGTTCCTTTTTTATGGGTTCCCCATGCACACCAAGACTGGACCTTTTTGTTCGCTTTTCGGGTCAGTCAGTCGCTGCACTGGCGAATCCCTGTTAACTCAATATCCGCAAAAATGCACTACTGACCAAGTTGCTTTGAGCAACCCGGGATTTGTCAACATACATGGGTCCTTTCCTGTTGACCGCCAAGCCTGTTTTCTTGGCCCGGAAAGCAAAAGCTAAACTTCCAAATTCACCTGGGGTCTCCTTTAAACTTATCTCATACTTCGGAGTTCACCATATGAAACAGACTCTTTCACATACTGTGGATACACGAAACCCTGCACCACCTAAGAAACCCCGGAATGATGATTCCCCTCTAAATACCAACAAGCAATGGTTTCGCATGGTTTGTGGTGCAGGATGTCGTCCATCCACAGCATTTTCTGTCCTAAGCCACAGATGTTTTCGCCAGTAGCAGCATCTCTGCGAGCACTTTGCAACTCTACTGGGTCCGCACCCTCGAGAACTACCAGGAGGCCAAGCGCCTCTGGCAGGAGAAGTGTCCGAAATCGGTCCGTCCGAACGACGCTCGCGAGGGGTCCCGAGTTGTGTCCCGTGGCGGTGAAATTTGTCGGTCAGGGGCTTAAGGAGGGCCGCATAACGAGATTCACTTCGTCCTGATCATAAAAATACTGCGAATTCCAATGCGTTTGGGTGGAAACACAAGTTGGGCGGGTCTGAAGCAACATTCTGAGGCCCCCGAACGTCCAAGAGAAGAGAAGCCCTTGATAGGTGATCTTGGTCGACATGAAGGGGGGTTTGCAGGGAGCCAGTTCTTGCGTCTTTTCATGCGGATTTCGATTTCTAGACATGGAACCTGCAAACCCATCCTTTTCGAGGGACCCGCGTTTTGGGTTTTCCGTTCATGTGATGTGTCAAAGGGGGACCTCACAAGTTTCACTTGTGGTATCCTACCACACACACACATCTGTTTGTGTGATTTGTACACAAATATCACCTTTAGGCTTTTGAATATTCCAGATCTACCTGGTGTTCCTGTCAAAGAAGGCCTATATATATATATATATATGTATGTATATATATGTTCCTTTTAGGATTGTTTAAACATCAACAAGTTCAACAAGCATGATGAGCAGTCCAACCTAAAAGCCGCCAGTTTCTTGACGTATAAGGGTTTCAAAGTATCGCTTTGGATCCAACAAGTTGTTGGAAGGGTCGCCATAGGCCCATAGGGGCATGAGCCTTAGACTTGAGAAACCATCATGGAACATCTTGGCGAATGGAACCCCGAATTGACAAACCGATCGTACCGTGGATGGACGAAATCCATTTAAAGCACCACCGATCAGAACCGCGGGAATCTGATTCCATGCCCCTGTAAAATGCCAACCAACGTTATGGTTTCAACCATGGTTTCATCGTGGCGCGAACGGATCTCGCAACCATCCATATCGTACCAATTTTGAATGACGATTCCCTGGTCAAATACCAACAAACCATGCGACCCGACGCCTTCGATAGCTTCCAGGAGCGTCTCGAGCCGCGAGTGGAGGAGCGATTGAAGCGCTGGCGCCTGCGAGGCTTGCGCGCCCGTGCGCGCGCGCATGCGCGGCGGAAGCTGAACGGGGCGGAGGGCGCTTTGTTTTTTTTAGGGACCCTGCAATGCGGCATGTAGCCCCAGACCAGTTCCCTTGTTTCCATTGACCTCCTCTTAGAGGCGTGTTGTTCATTTGTGTTTAGGGGGCAACGCCCTTGAACCAGCGCAGAAAACGTGTGGCCTTTTTCTCTGTGGCCTCCTGGAGGCCTAACACAAGACTCACTCATTTTCCCCTGTTTCCGCCGTGCCTCATGTGTGTTGGGCTTTGTACCGAAAGAGAAGCCGCCATTTTTGAGGGTTTGCCACGGAAGACCGGGCTGGTTTCTGGCAACTTGTCAAAATAGGTGTTTGGACTCTCAAACTACCAACTAAGCAATTGGAGCCATGAATTTATGAATTAGAGGGTCCAGGTGGGTCCCACAAAATGGATTAGAACTACCTGGAACCATTTTGAAAATATTGCCCCAAAAATGTGACAACATGTTTTTGCAGGTAGTTTGAGAGTCAAGGTACTTGGCCAGAAACCCCGAGCTATTCGACTGACTCCAGGCAGCATGCCTCTGGTGGACTTCTGGAGCGACCCGGCCATTTCTTCGAGGGCTTTGCCCATTGGTGCCAAGGAGCGACCTGAAATCTTCTTCTGGGTGCATCTCGCTTACCTCAAAAGGCAAGCAACCAGCCGTTTTCCTTTTGGTTGCAAAAGGCAGGGGTTTTAGGTTGCCTACAAAACCAGGCAAATGGATACCTGAAGAGTTGGCGGCAACTCCCCGTAATTCAACTCGGCCAGAGTGCCCACGGTTACGATTTTTTGTTTGCAGGCTTGGAACTCTTTGATTTTTGCGGTGCGAAGGGAAATAAAAAGGAAAACCACGGTTCTTAGTAGGGAATGAGAAATGGAATGACAGCTATCCCTTGTGGTGGTTTCCTTTAAGGGGACCAAAGCCTGGGTTCATTCCCACATTCCCTACCTATCGCACCAGCAAGTTTATTTTGACAGATTCCCAAGTTTTGGACACCGCAGGGTCTCCATGAGCCTTGAAACATAGAGTATTGTGCCAATGATTTGGGGGGTCATTCGCTCCCATGTTCCAAGGGCCTGGGAGAATCCAGTTGCGATCTTTTATTCGGGATACTTTGGTGGACAACATTTATGTCGGGATTTATGTCCACGAAGAAATTCCGTTCAGAATCGTATCCAAGTCTGGGAAATCCTATGTGGTTGAGGGGGAGCATGGCCATATTTGGGAAGCATGATGTTTGTACGGGAACTTCTTTGCTGGTAGGGAGGGCCACGTTTTAAACACACCACAGCCCGCCGCATCTTTCTCAAGTTGTGCTTGGGGTGGCGGTGTGTTTGAGGGGTCACGGGATTGTGGGCATTGGAGGAACCACTTTTCGAGGGATTTCTTGGAAGACTTTCGGCGGGCCCGTTTTTTTCTGCCCAATGGCGAGCACTTTAGTGGACACATTGGTGAAGACTGGTTTTTGTTGGAATGGCATGTTCGGTCAGGAGCAGGATCTCACGGTGTACCTGGAGATCTGTATGGATGGCTTCACGGTGAGGCCCCTGATCTAAGTGGGCCCGACCACCATCTAGTAGAACGCGCCATGAAGCCGGGGTCCCTCAGTTGGTTTGGTTTCAAAGGCCAAAGGCGGCCCCAATATGTTTTTTTTCTTTGGTCTCTCTCTCAACACATCGACCCGGCCAGTTCTCAGGTTCTGTAATTGGTGGTTTGGATTGGTGGCTTTGATTGGTCGCTTTGATTGGTGGCTTGGATTGGTGGAGGATGGGGCTGGGGTTCCCATTTATCCTCTACAAGAACCGGTTCAAATCCCACCACAGATCCAAACCACAAACTACGGCATACCTGTGCCTGGACTGTATGTGTATGTGTCAAAGTAGGGGGATCCCCGAAAAAAATGCGGTTTTGTTGTTTCCCTTAGATCCAAACAGCTTGGACTTGGGACTTGTCCAAATTCGCTCAGAAAGTGAGTTTCCCCCTCAAAGTGGTGCCCTGCGGGTGTTCCTTTACCCATAGGAAGTGCTTAACTTCCCATGGGTGTCCGGTCAAGGTGGCCGGGTACCCCACCGCCGGTGATTTCAGCAATGGCAAACATGAGAACTGCGGGTTGGTTCTTTTACAGCCAGGAATATCGCCCAAGTGGACACGTGTTTCGAGGTAGACCTTCAATCAATCGGAGCCTTCTTGAGTTCCGTGTGAATGCTAGGAAACAAACTCCAGGAGAATCTTCAGGAACCCTGTCCACGGGTGTAATGAACCAATTCCCGGATTTGTTTTTTGCGGGTAGTGTTCTAACTTCCTGGAGATGTTCCTGTGTACAGGTAGTTTCTTGGAATTATGGTCATAACGCGCCTGCTCAATGGATCACCCAAGCAGGGACTCCCGCCGGCTTTGGTCCTTGTGATTCCCTCCTTTGGATTTGTGCGTTCTGGTTCGAACTTGTGTGTACCAGGTGTTGATTTTGATTCAACACATTGCAAGTCTCCCCCACAAGCAAGGATTTATAGGGAGCATGGGGTTATGCCCGCAACGAAGGCGCCCTTGACCAACAGCAAACCACTGTAGACGAACCACTTGTTCCCCATTGCGGTATTCAGTGAATCTTTTGTATGTCGGATTTGCCCACTGAAAACACAATCGTTGTGGATTTATGTTCTACACTCGCATTTATCACCCAGACAAAGGGCAGCTGATAAATCGCAGAGCCAGAACACCTCCCCATTCGGAAACTGGGAACTGAAGCAGAACCCGCTTCCTGGTTCCTCGACTGCCCATAAATCTGGGATGTCTCCAGGTGGCCAAATATTCTTTGTCGGACCCTTCTGGGAGCCTCGGAGACCTTCCCCAAATTCCAAGCGCCCCCTTCGCCGCCTTCGGCGCGGATGGGAAATTTGTTTTACATTTCTGCTTATTGTGGTGTAGTGGTTGAAATCCCCACTGACCTGCCATTTTTTTGTTTTTTTTCTCCCCTTCCCACGAGAAACCAAGTGTACTAGCATTGGAGAAAGACTTCCTTACCTCTTAAAAACACAACTTTTCAACTTTTTGGGGGTAACATGGGCTCTATGTTTGTACAAGATTAACTTCCCCAGGGCTGGGAGTTTTAAGGGGTAAGCTTCTTTTGCGGATTCAAGTCCTGGCCGAACGGCCAGAGCCGAGCCACCAGGCTGTCGGATACCCAGCACGCCAGCTCCGTGCCGCGGGCCAAGCTGGAGCTCTCCGACGTGTCCCTCCAGGCGAGTACGAGCGGCGACGGGGGCGGACGCTGGCTGTGGCGGTGGTGGTCAAAACCGTTTTGCGATGCCATTTGGCTGTGGCTCAAAAAACCGGAATTCCAAAATGGAACCCTGGTTCTGTGGAAACATGGACCAAAACCTGCGTAACCCCGCTTGTTCAATTTTGAGCCACAGCCATTTTGGTTGGTATGAATTCACCACCCATTTTAGCTTCGTTTGGTGGGGATTGGGATGTTCACTGGGGGATAACCGGGATTTTGACCCATGCGTGGTGCAACCGAAGCGTTTCCCCCAAACCGAAGATACCTAAGCGAAATATTGGGAATGCAACCACGCTATACCACCACAGGGTATACAGCCTGAGTTGTTTTGCTTGGGGGAGGGGGGAATACAACCGCGATAGAATTAAAGAGTATACACTTCTTCTTTTTGTTGTCGGGGGGGGGTAGCTTCGGCTTGGAGGTAGTGGAAACCAGAATCATGCAGGTGGATAGGAACCTTCCCGACAAGAAAAAATGTCTTCGGCAAAACCCTCCGATCGTCGGAAGTGAGGGTTAATGATGATGTAAATGAGCAACTAAACAGCGTTTGGTTCACATACTTAGATATAGTTGCGACATGACATGGGTCACACTCACCCAAAGCCAACGTCAGTTGGGGACAGTCATGAATATTGACCGTGGCTGATGCGCGGGGTCAA
Organism: Effrenium voratum; assembly: GCA_963377175.1. Classification (NCBI taxonomy): domain Eukaryota; class Dinophyceae; order Suessiales; family Symbiodiniaceae; genus Effrenium; species Effrenium voratum. The sequence goes on along the minus strand of CAUJNA010003548.1, from coordinate 217,170 downwards.
CCGTGCTGGGTCTTGGAGCACGTGTGCTGGCGAAGACTCACCACTCACCTTATATCCATTTCTTAATATCATTTGATTCTTTATCTGGGCAAGTTATAGCGAGGTCACCCGAGCTCACCGTGAATTTGACCTAGCACCGACTGGTTGAGCAACTCCGGAGGAGTCCCAAAGCTCCACGTCCGGGTTTTTTAGATTCATGTTGATGAAGGATTAATAGACCCGTGCCCAGTATTCGTGGGGTGTGCCCTCTAAAAGTGAGATGAAGCCCCAGAAGGAATTGGACACCCCCCAATCAAAATCAAGCAGGGGTTGATTAATCCGGGGTTAACATTATGGGTGTGAGAGATGAGGGTGTGAGGATGCTGTGTCTATAGGTGAGTCTCGATCAGAGATGGAACGGTTTGAAGGCGAGTCTCAGAGATGGAACGGCGTTAAGGCGAGTCTCAGAGATGGAACGGTTTTAAGGCGAGTCTCAGAGATGGAACGGTGTTAAGGCGAGTCTCAGAGATGGAACGGTTGGTAAGTGGGAGAGGGTCTAGACAGGTTAACGGTTCTCTTGAACACAGACTCATTGCTTATTTGTTTGTCCTAACTGTATGTCTTGGACGTAGAAAGGAAGGGAGATAAGGGATGAGGGTCTACCCGCTTGAACGACGGAAGGGAGGGACGGGTTGGATGAGTGAGTGGGAAAGAGATCGACTGGTGGATGCTGACTCTTGAAACGCGGTCCGGGGCGGGGGAAGGGGGGGAAGCTAGGCTTCCCTTTGTTGGATGACTCAATCCTCACCTTGTTGGTTTTCGATCGGATTCAACTTCCTTCCTTGAAGGATGACCACACCTCAAGGGTAGAACATTGATGGAGTTTACTTGGTGCAATGTTAGCATGTTTTCCCACAAATTCGGGGCAACACTGGTACAGTCGGCATAGGTTTCTGGCGCGCCTTGCAAAAGCCTTCAGCTAGCACGGCCCTACCCTCCTTGAGAACATGAGCTGGACGTCAACTTAGTCGTTGCGACGCTTCGTGTTTCGAGTTCAGCATGTGTTGGTCCAAGTTGTTTTTAAGTTGACTCCAGATTCATCCACCGCGTTGATTGTTTGGGTGCCCAAGGTGACGCTTGTTGATGGGAGACCACCGCAGTCATTGAGGCATTCACCATGCGTTGATGAGTCCTCACGTTTCACTACTCACCTCTCCTCACAAACGGGGCACATCTTCACAGGAAAAAAAAACAAACAAACAACAAACAACACTTAAGATCTGGCGGTTCCCCGCTCCCAGCTTCTCGCCCGACCCTCCCAATCTCCCAACCGCTCGAGCGTCCCGAAGAATTCGGTGCCACCCTGCGAGGGCGGGCTCTTCCGGGCGCACAACTCGGGCTTCGAGGCGATGGAGGGCCTCAGGGCGCGGCTGCAGCTGCGCCGCTCGGCTGAAGCCGCCGTCGAGCGATGGATCGGGGCCGTGGGTTGGTTGGGAGGTTTGGGTTGGAGCCACTGAGAAGACGGCAACTTGGTCTTCCATTTGCTGGATTGTTTGTTATGTTTTTGTTTTTTTTTAATATATATATATATATATATCATTTTTGTTAATTTTCCCCTGTTGGTTTCAAAGGGAATGGATGTCCAACTCCCGCAAGATTTTTCTTGGGGCTCCACGATCTGGGGAAACACTAGGGGTGGGGGTGGGGAATTCCTGGTGTGAGGTCCCCGGGAATTCCTGCACGTGACATCTGTGAGTTCGATCCTTGGCTGTTTGTGAGACAGGTTACATACACAATTTTGTACTAAGAAGGTATGGTTCACTTGCACTTGATGTTGGACCTCGCGTTGATGCAATTAAAATACTGGGAGCTTAGTCGTGAACAAATCATCAGGATGTGGCCCAACCCCGGTTTTGGAGAGTCGGGAAGCCCTCCACTTTGGGTTGAAACACTGCCTCCCTGGACCCTCAAACTACCCTTAACATGCTTGAGTCCATTGTCCAGAGAAACCAATGCGAAACCACCAATTTGTTTCCCCCCCCTTTGCAGCCACCTCCCCTCCCCCCCCGCACCACCCCACCCCCTTCTCAAAAAAAAAAAAAACGCCGAGGGGCGGAGTACTGGAACCAGAGCCTTCGGGTCGCGGAGCCTTTCCTGGAGCCCTGGAACTTGCACCTCGAGGCCTCCCCCTCGCTGCACCTCGGCGATCCATCGATCGATCGAGCCAATGGGTCCTTCGCATGGATCGATGCTTGGGACACATGTTTTACAGCTTTGCTTCTTGTGGTTTAGTGGTTGAACCCCCCACATGGCTGCTGAAACTTAAAGTTTTGCCCCCCTTCCAACGTCAACCAAGTTTGAGTCTTCCCTTTGCACATCAACCAGATGCCATATTGCGGAACATATTTCGATGGCGCTGGTGTATGATTGCACCAAACTGAAGCCAGTACCATCTATGTTCAACCAAAACTCACCTCAAAGGGACAATTGGCCCGTCCCGTTTTGAGTTTAGGCACCCTTTCATGATATGCTTTGGACCATATACTTTGGGGGCAGTGACCCTGGGCTTTTCCTGGGTCCTATGAGGAGACAGGTGCAACTTCCTGAGGGCAAGTATAGCGTTGGGGGACAGTCACCACCGAAATGGAAGCCGTCTTCCTCTCTTGATTCTTTAATATGGCTGGGGGGTCAAAACCAATAGTTCACTCGGGGTACGGGCGTTTGACCCATGGCCATACAGGTCTTGGGTAGCAAACTAGGTGTTGACTAGTTCTAGTGCATATATGATTGGCAGACACCCTGAATACATGAAGTTCATGTCTCTCGGCTTTGTGGTTTTTCCCATTTGCATGTTGACCTGGGCCAGTTGCTTGCGTTGAGACACAAGCTGTGGGAGACGGCTTGTGAAGCAGTGACTGAGCCCGACTGGTTAGTTCGGATTCAGTGGCTTGGAGAGGCTTAGGAATGTGCACCCTTTCCCTGATAGTTGCAAGGAAACATGGGCTTCCGGAGTCTCTAAAGAGCCGAATGCCAAAATTCCAGGGATGCCTTCCGCATCCTACACCCAGGGATCCGAGTTTTTCTAGAAAACCTCCGGAAACTCAGGGAAAACGGATCCGATTTTTGAAAAGAAGGATGGTTCAAAAGAATGGACAAGGAATCAACCCCTAGAAAAATGGGCGGTGTTCCCTTGGTTGGGTTTTGCCTTTGCCGTGGCATTGGCCAAGGCTGTCCGTTCGCGCGGAGGAGCACTTAGTGCCTTCGCTGCATGCTTCACTCCAAAGTGTTTGTTGTTGTTTAGTCTTTTTGAGGATTGTTTGTTTTTGTTTGTTGTTTTCAGTTTTCAGTTTTTTTTTGACATTGCACGTATTGCACGTATTTGGAAGTTCCCAGTATTTTCAGACAGCCCCTTCTGGGAGATCCCTTTCAAAGTAACCTTGAGGCACGCTTCGTGATTGCGCCAGGGGGTTTTGAAGAGGCACAAACCGGTCATTGGAACAAGCAGGCCAAGGTTTTGACATGGCTCAGGTCTCAAGTTGTGCGAGGCCGCGCGCAGTAGCTTGAAGCGGGTGTAACCTTGAGCTGCACTACGCATTCCTCGAATCAGCAAGGCTTACGTCGCGTTGGCTGCACGTGTAAAGTCATCTTAGAGGCGAGCGGCATTCGTCGGTTGTTTGTTGCTCACTTCCTGAGCTCCTGGAGCCTTTCTGACTTTTTGTGAAAACCATTTTGGTGGCAAACTGAAAGCTTCGATTTTTATTGGCCATCCACTCAGGAAGTGAGGTTACTGTGCTGCTGACTTCAGGACATGTGACATGTCCTTTAGTAGGTAGGTGTTATACGCTTGTTTGACTTGACATAGGGGCCACGTTCATTCCTGGGGCTTCCGATCCTTTCTTGCCCAAAGACCACCCGAGACTTGGGCAAGCTACCCTTGTGAAAGCTGGCACCAGCTCTCCATCGCCCACCTGTCAATCGGAGTGCGTCGTCCGGCACCAGGCGTAGACGCGTCTCCTTCTGCACACATAAACCTTATTCCAGAGACCAGAGACTCAGAGCAGAGAACCAAGGGCTGGAATGCTGCCCTTCTCTTTGCCTTGCCCAAGGCCGACCTTGGAGCGTTCAGTGAGTTCTGTTTTGGTGCATGTGTTCTCGGAAGGTTCCAAGATGGTCGGTTCCTTTCACGTTCCTTTGAACCGGGCCCAAACAATGACATGTTCAGGCTTCCTTGAAACACGCCTTATCTACAAGGGTACAGCAAAGCTTACGTGTGCCGAAACCAGCTTATGAAAAAGAGGTGCAACAAGGCTCACAAGCCCATATTGTCACGCGGTAAGACCGCCTCAAAGAAAACAGTTGCTTTGAAACAAGCCTTCTTCACGAAGGGCGCTGCAAGACTCGCACATCCATATTGCCCGGAGGAAAGGTACCCCCTCCCAAACAGCACCTCCAACTTTGGGGGTTTCTTTGGGTGTCCCTTTGAACCAACCCCCAAACGGCAGTTTCTTCAAACATATAACAGACACACCCGAAACCTTGCTTAATGCAAGCCTAGACCCCCAAGGATATGCCTGGACCCTCAAACTACCCCTGTGCAAGTTGACCCCCCCCCCCCCATCATTTGTTGGCTTGCAACTTTCCCCATGTTTGAGGGAGACTCGAGGGTCCAGGATTCCAAAAAAGCTGTTGCCATGTGCCAGTTCTTCAGGGTAGTTGGGTCCAGGTCTTGGGTTAAACACTCGTTTCCAACGAACATCCCGGTTTAAAATGTGTTTCCAACGAACATATCGCTGGGTATCCAACGAACATCCCGGTTTAAAATGGGTGTCCAGAGAAGATTGCCGGGCAAAAATGCAAGAATGGGGTTTCCAAGGTTCACATTTTCCGGCGTCAGGTGCTGAACATCACGCCGCCTTTGATGCAAGCCCTCACGGTGGCCTTGAACTCCTTGGCTTCCGCGAAGGAAACGCAGGCCGCGCGGCTTCGGCTTCGGCTTCGGCTTCGCTGGGGGGCTTCGGCTTCGGGGGAGAAGCTCAGTTGCCTACAGCCTCTCACTTACCGACTAGGTGCCCCAGCTAGGTGGGGTTGGGGGGGTTGGGGGGGTTGGGGCCCTTCTACCGTTTCTTGTTTGGGGGAGGGTTCCCCTACTAAAATTAGACTAGATTAAAATAAGATCAGGTGATATCCCCAACAGCATGCGGGGCTCTTTTTAGTGCTCGCTCCACCCCGCAGCCCTCGCAGAACCCTGGTGGAACCCTGGTGGAACCCTGGTGGAACCCCGGTGGAACCCTGGTGGAACTCTGATGGAACCCTGGTGGAACCCTGGTGGAACCTTAACTTACCTCAGGTCCGGCCCGGACCACCCCGGAGCCTACCTGGGCTGAGACCTCAAAGCTTTCAGCTGTGGAAAAAGTTGGTAACCTTATTCTAACCTCTCTACTGGAGGGCCTAGCCGAGTTGCGGCGGGTGGGCAAAAAGATGGACTCGTGTTTGGAGCCCTTTCAAAGGCGGGCCCCACAGAAAGCATGGCCCACTTTTGACAAGCCCTCCCTGGAGCTGTAGTTTCACTTCTTTGGTTTGGACCATTTTAGTGGCGAATCAGAGCTTTGGGAGTTTCTTGGCTTGCCAATCTACTCAGGAAGTGAGCAAAGCGAATCGACTGGAACTGCCTTGTGGTTTCCCCGTGGTCCATGTTTAGTCAAGGTCGCAAAAAAGGTTGACGTTGTATGTCCGGAACCTGTTTTTTACACCAGCCGTGTTTATTTTGAATTTCCTCATTTTGGATTCTCATTTTGGTGTTTCTTTCACGGACGAAGCAAGCAAGCAAGTGAGTGAGCAACTGGTAATTCCAAAAAAACAAACAACACCTCGGTCCCGCTGTGTGTTTTCAAATATAATCAATCACGCCTGGGGGGTCCTGTTTCTTTTAGAAATCCCGCCGGCTCCAGTGCTTTTCTTGTTGGAATCACATATGTTGAAATTACGGCTTGGGGGTCCTGTTCGTTCCTTTTCAAAATTCACGCCTGGGAGGTCCAGGTGTTTGGGTTATTGAAATCACACCCTGGGGGGGGTCCCTTTTTTTCTTGTTGAAAGCACACCCTGGGGGGTCCGGGTGCTTGTTTTTGTTGCATTCATGCCTGTGGCCCGTTTTTTCTTTTTTCTTTTGAAGCCTCTGTTCCCGGGTGTTTTTTTCTTTGGAAGTCACGCCTGGGGGTCCTAGTGCTCTTGTTTTTACATCACGCCTGGGCGCGAGCAAGGCGCGAATGTAGAAGAAACAACCCCCCGGGCCCACAGGCAACGCGACAAAAGCAAGCACCGGGACTGGCCATGCGTGATTTCAACCAAAAACCACACCGGGACGCCCCAGGCGTGATTTCCAAAAACAATACAAAAAACACCGGAGAGGGTATTTCCAGGTCCTTTGGGCAAGTGACGAGGGGTGGCTCAGAATTTGGGGGCTCAATACGGTGGCCTGGAAACAAACAAAGGAAGCCTACCAAAAGGAAAGATGATGAGCATTGCAAGTTTTGGGTTAGAATCGTTTTTTGTTTTTATGTTCTTTGCGGACAACACAAACTACATGCGGTTCCGTCACGGGTTTCGGCCGCACCAACCCACGATTGGCTAAGACCCCATACCAACCTGGAACTGACTGGCAAGAAGCAAAGCCATGTTTTGTGGCGTTGGGGATCAAACAAGACTGAAACAAGACTCAAACTGGAGTAGCTCCAAGGCAAGTGAAACTCGGGGCTGGTCAATTGCACACAAACCGGGCAAGCCACACCTTGGATGCAGTTTCACGCTTGCGGCTTGGCATTATGTACCAGGACAAAGCCTTTGACCAGCTGGCGCAGACTGGGGCGCCCGTGGCTGTGTGGGCCGAGGGCCGAGCATTTGGCGACTGGTGTCGGTAAGCAGTGGCGACCTTTCGGATCAAACCCTACTGTGGATGGTTGCGAAATCCATTTCGCCCACCTAAGAAACCCTGGAATGATTCGAATCCCCTGTAAATACCAACAATCAATGGTTTCAACCATGGATTCCAAGTGGTGCGAAACGGATTTCGTCCATCCACAGTACGGCCTTGGATTGTTTTGTAGCGAGTTTGCTTGGGTTTGGGAATCCATTGCTTCAGGTCTTGTAATCAATCTACACAATGGATGGCGAGCGGGTATAACGAGCGAAAGCCATGGTAAAGATCCTTTATTTGGGGATCCCTTAATTCAGCTTTCAGCTTTTGAAAGTATACAAAACAAATCTGATATTGTACTGTTAGTTAGGCGGAGCTGCTGGACCAAGTATTTGCCCTTTCCACTTAGAAACCATCCTAAGGTACTTGGACCCTTTGGGATACCTGTGCCATTGCGTGAGTTGAGGGAAACCCGAAGCTGACATCCGCAAGGAAGCGAACTTTCTGGGGGTAACTTCGTAACGAAGAAGGCCAAGTCGGAACTTCCCGTTCCGAAACAACCCATTGGCAAAGACACCAGAGCTGTTGGGCAAGCACGAAGCCCTTTGGGGTTTAGACCTCCCGACATCCCTTGAACATCGGCCAAAACATAGGCGAGCAAACACAACTCACTACGGAAGTTTGCGATTTTGTGGGTTCTCGTAGCTTTGTTTTTTTCTGTTTTTTTTGTTGTGCTTGTAGTTGCTTTTTTCTTCTGAAAGTTGTTCCGTTTCTCCAGCCGTGTCGCCGTGGCAAGCGTCCTGAGGTCTTCAACAGCACGCTGTGCGACGTGCGGGTAGCGGTCCGGAATCCGGCAGGTGCAAGACGCTTGGAAGACGGAGGTAGGGGGTGCTTCTGGAAACTCACTCACTCACTCTTCTCTCAAGTTCAGGTAGGTCCATTGTCAGTTCGATTTCTTGGTTGAACACACCTTGACTCACTTCCTGAGTTCATGAACTTTAAACTTTTTGGGGTTTGGACCATTTTAGTGGTAAATATAAAGTTTGGTTACTTTTTTGGGGCCATCCACTCAGCAAGTGAGCTCAAAAACTGACTCGGTGTCCCGTCTTTGACTGCACAGGGACAAAATGATCGACTGTGTGCCATCAAGGGCATCTTTGACTGGTAGTCTACCGTGGGCACCCGACCCCATCTTCCCCGCTGCAATGTTTCCACGTCTTTTGGGGTGAGATCATTCCTACGTTTGGTTCGTGGAGCACGAGTTTTCATGAAGCGCTCTTTTGGTGGGACTTGTTGTGTTTCTGTTCGTACTCAGCAAGTTGCAAAATCCTTGCTTTTCAGGCCTCGGATAATTATGAGCGGGTCTCACACAATTCCCAATGTCCTTAGCGGCATGAGATGATTTGACCATGGCTCATGTGCCACGGTCAGGAGAGTGCGTGTTTGGGGTTGGTAGGGTGAGCATAGCGCATTTGTCAGGTATTTTCGTGGCCCACATTTGGGAGGGTCCATATCACTGCTATCTACAATAGAACCGGGATGACGCGTGTTCAACATTTTATTAGGACATGGGATGCAACCACGATGCTTGGGACACAAAATGAATCTCAAAACATAACGAGCTTACTTGGGGATAAGCGTAGCTTGCCCATGATGAAGGTCCCTTACTTGGCGTTGCTTATTTCTGGTTTGAAAGCTACCGCAGCTGGCCCAGATGAATCACATACAAGGGCTACCTCATTGCCAATAGTGTACTCCTCAAATGATGACTAAGTTTTGTTTTAAAGCAGTATCACTATTTAGACCGTCGTAGTCGAGTAATTTGCTCAACCAAGATGTGGCTCACATCGGCACCTTTCGGGACGTACTGTGGATGGACGCAATTCATTTCGCCACCTAAGAAACCCTGGAATGATTCGATTTTTCTGTAAAATACCAACAAACGTTATGGTTTCATTCCCATGGTTTCCCTTCGTGGTGCGAGAAGCGGATTTCGCAACCATCCACAGTAATTAGTTCGACATGGGCTGGCTGCGGTTCATGCTGAGGAAGTGCGCCGGTGGAAATCTCTCGCCGCTCGCTCAGAGCGGCTCACGCGGTGTGTTCCTCCAAATCGGCGGGCGCTGGGTCCTCCCGTTTGGACGGTTAGCAGGGGACATGGACTAGGTCCCCCAGCTAGGTGCCCTTTTACCGTTTCTTTTTTGGTTGGGAGGGGTCCCCTACTAAAATAGACTACAGGAAAAAGAATTAGTACCCTTATTCTAACCCCTCAACTGGAGGACCTAATGAAGAGGACATTGACTGGTGAAGGATCGCTTATTTGGAGAAGCAACTAGTTCAGTCTAGTTGACAACGGGGTTGTGTGGAACATTTGCGATGTTGTTTGTCTTTTTGTTTAACATGTTTAACAAACAATTAAAACCCAACACTTGAGTCATGGTCCGAAGACAATATCGTATCTCCTGTTATTCGCTGATGTATTTGCACTAATTATTGAATCACAGTAATTTGCGCAGATTCATCCGGTGCGTTTCTCGCACCAATGTCCTTTAGCATCAATGGACCGGATCTTCTGAATCTCTTGAATATCAAGAACCGACTCCAAGTTTCAGCTGCAGCTGCACGACCCTGCGCAGCAAAGAAACCCTTGCCATTTTACGGGACCCCTATTCTTCCATTTGCTTAAGAATATTTGTTGAGAGGAATCTATGTACTGCTGGTTTTTGTTTTCCAATGGAGGTATTTGGGCTTGTTCTGACACTGTCACTGTGAAGACAATGACCTATCGTTTTCTTGGGAAACCGTGCATTTCCATAGGTTAAAATCTCCCGACGTCAATACAGGGCTGTCCTGGGGCAAGATTCGGTGTGGTAAGACAACTAGCACTAAAGATTTGCATTGCTCAGGCCGAGCAACTGATACTTGGGGTGTTGAACCCCGAAACCCGGTTCGCATGTCAGAAAACTTGCTGCTGTTGTGTGCCCAAAGAGTTTCAGGGATTGAGAACTGCAACTCCAAATTTGCAGCGACCAGCCCGAGCACTTGATATTTCTGGCACGCCTTTCTGCACGTTGTCTTTAACATCATGGGTGCCTCCTGCCTTGAATGTGTGTCTGGCCTGAGCAAGCAATAAGCTCAGAAGAGCAGCAGGTCTGTGAGTAACAAAATGAAGGCTTTAAGGACAGCCACACAATAGGAACTTTTTGAAGTATGGAGACTCCGATCCAACTCAATTGAGTGTCCTTTCTCTAGGGAGAGGCGGGTCTTTCAAGAGAAATCTGGAAGGTACAGCTGGGATGTGAACTTTTTTCCACCAATCCACTCAGAAAGTCCGTTTCGCCCGGTCAATTTCTAGAGAGAAGCCCCGTTTCCATTTTCAACTCAAGGTTGGTCGTTTTTTTGGTGGGGGGGTTGGTTGCCATGGCCATTTTAGTGGTAAACCAACAGCTTCGGCGGCTAATTTTTTGGGGCCAATGGGTTGACTGATCTGGGTCGCCTCCGCATCCAAGTGTTGAACATGATTAGCCCTTCAATTGGTAAAGCCGCCGCCAACAGTGACCTTGATATTCTAAAGAAATTAGCTCCAGGATCCGTAACAGGAAGTGATCCAATCACATCCTCGAGCTGCTTGACCTAAAAATGCCACGATGCTGGTTGACTGATCTAACGGGCAACAAACACACTTGTTGGGGTTTGTGCGGGCCATTTTAGTGGGTAAACCAAAAGGTTTGGTGGGCTGATCTCATGGGTCACCTCCGCATCCAAGTTGAGCCCGAGCTTCGGAGCTAAGAGGCTGGGACTTCCGAGAGCCCGTGGCCTTGTACCTGGCCGCCGACAGCGACGCCCCGCTGCCCGGAAGCCTAAGAAGCTCATGGGCCCTCAGCCAGGATAGCCCAACTCGCACATCAAGGGCAACTCGACATGAGCTAGCACCAAGAGGTTACGAGGTTCAGAACAAGCGTCAATTCGATCGAACAAGGGAAAGTCACATGAAATGGATCCAATCGAGTGATACAGGGGCTCTGCAGTGGTAAATATGAGACAAGTTTGTGTGGGCCATCTTGAATCATTGAATCTAGTCCCTTAACAATGGCGAGGAACAAAGAACATGTTTGGACCCTCTAACTACGCTGAGAAATGTGTTTTGCTCCAAACTTATTGGGTGGAAATCCCAACGATTGAAGGGAAGTTAAAATTTAATTTTGGGGTTGACCGCTGACCAAGGTATCTAAGGACAATTTGTGTTACTTGCTGCGACATTTTGTTTTGGGTTTGCATCGTGGTATTTGTGTGTCATCAAGCAGCTCGAGGATTTGTTTGGATCACTTCCTGTTACGGATCCTGGAGCCAATTTTCTTTAGATCATCAAGGTCACTGTTGGCTTTTTTTTCCAATTGGAGCGCTAATCATGTTCCCAGTATTCCCCTATTAAGAGCGTGGCTGTAACATTCTCGGGCGGTTGATTCGGTTAGTAGTTTGGGTGTCTCAGAATTCAGTGGTGAGTAACTGACATAGAATGATAGCGACCGGCTACAGGAATGTGTGCAGGAAATCGGTCAAGCACCCGCCAATAATAAGCAGGATTTCCTATAGACAATTCCTGTAGCTGGTTTCTTAGCTATGTTGCATCATTGTAAGGGGGTTGAGTGAACTCTGGCCCCTTGTCTCAAACTTGCCCGAGCCCCAGACAATTGGCCAACAAAGGCCCCCTTTTGGTAGGTTGAAGGAAAGGTAGTTTCTGACTTTGGTTCCGTTTTTCTGAAACGGTCAACGTGCGCCCAGTAAAATGATTGTCTTTGACTGACCGCAACTCCGAGTGGCCATTCTGGGAATTAGGGTCTGGAATACGGGCTCCGTCATAGGTTGGGTTTGGAACATGGGCGAAACGGGCGCTGCCTGCAAAAACGGAAGCTTCCGGCATGGGCTGGCTCCTTAGATCCTACGCAACCTCAGCAGGCATACGCCTTCCAACCGCTCGCTCAAGACTGGCACATGGAGTCAAACAAATTCAGACGAAGTCAGGGAACAATCACTAAGACGGAAGACAAGCCAACAATCAACCGATGGCATGCGTTGGCGAACTGGAACTAACAGAAAACCATACAACATGATTCGAAATGGGCCCGGCCCCTGCCAATGGATAAATCGATATCCTCTATCATGGAAGTGGACAACTAGAGCACTTGGAAGGCCCAACCTATATATGCTGCACTCCAAGTACCATCAGATGTTTATAACCGACCTAGATATGCTTGGGCGCTGGTCCTTTTGACTCATATTATTTGGTTGCAGGAGTCATAGATGCGGGAAAGTTGGTTGGTAGGCATAGGGTGACATGTGACTGTCGGAAGTAGTCATCTTACAACACGATGAATTGACCTGGATGAATGGGGAAGCATACAATGGTGTGGAATGTGCTAAATCCAACTCACTAGCAGGAATTGCTGAGATAGTCTGGAGGACAGCTACATGTTTGGTAAGCCCGGTTGCCCTGGGCCAACAGGGAAGCTTCCAGAATCCGACGCACTCCCCAGACGAACATGAAACCCCAAAGCCATCATAGAGGAAACTTTCTTGGGTTAGACGTGAATTTGTTGGGGAGCTCAATTCATAAGGTGGCCGTCTAGGAGTCTAGAGGCTTCACGTATCGGCGTTTTGGGTTTTTTTTTGCCAGGGAGTTCGGAGTCATACCGGTCGCTTGGTGCCCCGTATTTGTAGTTTTGGATTGGGTTGAACAAATCAGATGAAGGCTGGTTGGGGACAGTTTCAACCATGGATATCCCGCCCTTCTGAGTGTGCTTGCATGATTGGTCTTGGTAAACTAGGATGGTTTGTGGATAGAATTTCATGCGGCTTATGTGGTTTATGTTGCTTATGTACTTCATGTGTTTCATGGTTTTGGCATGCTCTTAACTGGGATGGTTTATGGTTGGAAGTTTATGCAGCTTACGCAGCTTGTGTAGTTCATTTGGTTCATGGTTCATGATTATTATGGCTACCAGGGCTTTTTACTACCATGGTTTCTGTAGCTAATTACCCACGGCTTTTTCCTGTGGCTTCAGATTTATGTCTACCAGGGCTTGATTTCCCACGTCCCGCTTGGGCATAGGAGCGTGGGCACCAGCAGTCGCTGGGTCTTGGAGATGCAGGCCGGGGCAGGAGCCGAAGCATGGCCTTGAACAGGAACCAGGGCTCGAACTCAAGTAGAACCCCCGGTTGATTTTCAGAAGGGGTGCTCCCTGGGATGTTTTTGTAGCATTTTCATGTTAATATCACATCCCCACCAACACCCGGTCTCTTGACTTTTGGCTTGGGGGGGGTGCTAGTTTAGTCAGTAAGGTTAAGTAACACCCCCAGTTGATGTTGATTGGGTGTTGCCCCTGGTTTAGTGAGGGTTCATCACTATTGGAGAGGAAACCACCACTCTTAATAGGCAGGGAGTTATTGATCCGGGAGCCACGTTTGTTTTTTGAACGGCATTTTCTCGGCCCCTCCCCCCGTGCGCCGTCAGTGACTTCCCGAAAGCTGAAAGGCCAGGGTTCGTGGGTTTGTTTCGAAGTAGGAGACCTTCACAAACTGGTGGCTCCCCTTAACTTCCCGTACAGACCCAAAACGGCAACCATGAAAAGAAGACAAACCCACGCGGTTTTTGTTGAGTCGATTCTTTTCCTGGGTTTTCCGCTCTCTTGGATGAGCAGAGCTCCTCTTCCTGATCCTTGAGCCCGCCATTCGAAAGAATTTACTTTCAGAATCATATGGCGGGCAACCACAATTTGGTTCGGCCCAACATCCAACTCTCCAACTGCAAATCGGTGTGTTGGCATTCTTTGGGAAGGAGGACCCCCCCGGGGGCGGCACGAAGGGAATTCTTCCCGACGAGCACCCCCTCCCCTGCCCCAGACGTCCAGGCGACAATGCCTACCATTCTCGCCTTGCTGCACGCATTTTTGCTTCCTGTCATGGCCCCGGCCTTCCGTGGCTGCGTGGGCCGTGCTGACTTTTTTTTATGTGTTGGCTTCTGCGTGGCCTTTTGTGGTCCCCGCGTGGTCTTGTCTACTTTGCTTCCTGTCATGGCCCCTACGTCCTTACTTTGCTTCGCAAAGCCTTGCTTTGCCTACCCTTGCTTCCTGTCATGGGTCCTGCGTGGCCTTCCGTTGCCGCCGTGGCCTTACTTTGCTCACTTTGTTTCCTCCCCCGCAGCCTTGATGCCCTCACCTTGCTCACTTTGCTTCCTGTCTTGGCCTTTGCGTGGCCACGCGGGCATTGCTTCGCTTACTTTGCTTCCGGTCATGGCCCTTGCGTGGCCTCATGGCCCTTGCGTGGCCTTATGGCCCGCGTGGCCTTGCCTACTTTGCTTCCCGTCATGGGTGGAATGCCCTCCGGCCCGTCCATCGGCAAAGACTTTCCTCGACCAAGTTCACTTGTTCATTTGGGACTCAAGTGAGGATGTGCCATATCTCGTTCCCCGGCCCGTTTTCGTATACCCCAACCTTTGGGCCAAGATTCATGCGTGATGTAGAATCGGGGAATTATGGAGGTTCTTCGTGCACAATGCCTCCGAAGTGGTGGGTCAACATCTGCCTTGCCAAGGCGCTCCATGAATGTGTCGGATAAGAGGGTGTGTCCCAAAATAGGGGACCCTCAATTCGTGGCTTTCCCTTCGGTTTCCCTTGAAAACTACACCAAAAAGGGCCCTCAATCGAAGACACACCTTCTCTTACCCCCGCCCAGCACCTGCCTCAACCCCACAGTGTTTAAAGAGATTTGGGGATCCGGCAGGGTTTGCCATATGAACAATTGACAGTGGGGTGTCGGTTTTCGGTGGCCACTTCTTATCGGTTTGGCGGGTTTGCAAATATGGGTGTGTTGAGTAGGCCCCTATCGTTTGTTGTGTGGGAATTTTGCAGGATGCCTATTTCTTGGCTGCGTCAATTTGATTTGCCCTAAGAAGCTTGGGACCTCAAAAACGGCACTTTTTGTTTGAGGCAACCAACCCCTTCCCCATCCAATCCCTTCAATGCTCGATTTCTGATGCTTGGGGCGGTGAAAACCGTTTGAGCAGCAACCAAAGCCTTCGTTGGGCCTTAGGGGGTTCTACTACCTCGTTTGATGGGGTTTGTGACAAGGCCTGTAACAAATCTAAGTTGTTGTACCCATGTGGGTAGAACCAAAAGTCAATGGATGAAAGAAAGGGCGCTTGCATGCGCCGCAGCCGGCCAGTTGCGCGGGGGCGACATGGACAACGCCAAGACGGGCCAGGGCTGGTGGGTGAGCCGGAGCCCAAGAATTATTCTCCGGAAGTTTGGGTGTAATTCTACTCATTTCCCGAGTTTTTAACAATTCTGGGGTAGATCACTGGAGTGGAACCTGGGAGATGGTTTTTGTTTGTGGGACACCCTGTCTCCCAATGTTAGTGGATGTTAGTGGGAGGAAGGGTAGACGAAATTCCAGCTGTGCCCTCCCCATTCTCTTCGGGGATCCTTCTCTTCAAATGGGCCACACCCCTGGAAAATAGGTGTCGCATCTAAAGAGAGCGATGGGTGAAGAGAATGGGGAATCAAACCTTGCATGAGCAGGTGGGACCCTACCTGCCCGGCTTTTCTCAGCAGATTGCTTTGGTGGCATCATGAGGTATGTTGCCAGGCTTACGCTGGACGTTTCAAGATTCCTCTTGAAATTGCCAGTTGCCGTTTCCAAAAGCTCTAACCTGCACTCGGAGAAAGAAAAAAAAGCGCTTCCTGAAGGCACATCGGCAAGCTTGATCGATGAGAGCCAGCAATATGCGTCGTTTCTCTCCGGGGAAGGTTTTGCTCGTTCGGGGAGCGAGCCCGTAGTTGAGGGCTGATCAAAATTTCTTGGCCCCGAACTGCCCTCGTCATTCCCTTCAACGGCCTTTTGATCAGCCCCCAGCTGTTAAGAAAGTTTTCCGGTGTTTGGTCCTGTTCGTTTTTAGAACGAGCACGTATCTGCCAATCTGATAGCAGGCGTGGAGGTAAAACGAGCTCCGTTACTCGAAGAATTCCTTGCTTCTGGTTTTGGAATTCCGACCACAGCTGCAGATTCAGTGACCCTTACTTGGTGAGTTGACTTGGTAGTTTGGAGATTTGAACCCCTGGCTTTTGTAAGTGGTGAATGGGAAACCCCACCAATTGGAGGGCTGATATTTCTAGTTTTGCGGCTTCTAGCTACAGTTGCAGATGCCTGTTGCGCTGACATACTGGCAGTTGGAACGTTGGGAGCACGGGGTTCTTCTCTGTGACGTTTAGCCGACGCTTGCGTCGGCTCAGGAGAGGAGCTTCCGTTCAGCACCACTGGTCGTAGGTGCCCTGTCGCTGTGCCGGCGGTCTCCGAATCGATACCATCTTATGTGGGTATGGGTCAAGATGCAACCAGCCAATGGACCGCAGGCTTTACATGTACCGGGTTACCCTTTTTTTTCCGACCCGCACCCATGTTTGTAAGGTTGACTTCATGAAATTGAAACAGAATCATGAACAGCTGCCGTGGATGGACGAAATCCTGGAGCACTTTGAACCATGGGAAACCCATGTTGGTTGGTACTTGCATGGGAATCATCATTCCAGGGTTTTTTAGGTGGTGCAGGAGTTCGTCCATAGTGTTGTTGGCATGCGCAGCGGTTCGGCCAAAAGCGGGGTCTCGGTGGACTGAGCGGGGTTGCGCTACATATTTTTGCAAGTAAACAAACCACACAAAACCATCAAACCGTGGCAAAAGACGATGCGTCAGAGAGTGTCCTTGTTCCAGTTTGAATCCCTGGTTCTTGCAGAGGTTAAATGGGAAGCCACCCGGCGACCTCACCACGAAACCACCAACCATCAACCAAAGAGGGAAGCTGAAACGACCAATGTTGCTCCCAATTGGCGAACCACCAGTTCCATGTTTGAACCAAAGGGAGCCCACCGAACATCCATGACGCCTTCCAAACTATGGAGCCCTGAAAATGATTGGCCTCCTTTCTTTTTGGAAGCACCCATATGACCATCCAACAATACTACCACCAACCGCCGGTGGCCCACCCAACGCTGCATATCAACCTACAAAAAGCTATTAACGGCCCGCCCAGAGCCGATATCCTGGTAATACCGTGGGCAAAATCCCGCAAGAATTGGATGAACTGGGATATCGGATAAGCCATATTACAATGTGCGCAAAGTCCCTCCAAAGAGTTGTCCGTTTCTCATATCCAATTTCCTCCATGGGTTTCCTTTTTTCTACTTTGGTAAGATCTGTGGTGGATCCTTTCTGTTTTGGAAGCTCCGCCGACGCCGTTTTGGGGCAGCCCTGACTGGTTTCTTTCGCCTTTAGGCCCTTGCGACCAGGCTGGATGAGTCGTGGGGACCCCCTCAGCAGAAGGCCTTAGCCAAATGGGGAAGGTGCCCCACGTCTTGGGAAAAGCGGATTCCAGTGACCCGGTTTCATCAGCTTCCGTCTGGGGTGTCCCTTGGTGGGAATCGCCTTTGGTGTCCTCTGGAGGGAAGCTGAGTTTATGGTTTTATCTAGTTGCGTTGGTTCTCCCCGTTTTTTTGATGGTTTGAGAGGGAGTCCGAACGGAGAGCCGAAGCCATTTTGTGGGGGTGTGTCTGGTTGAGTCTTTTCGTTGACGCTTTTTTGGTGGTTTGGAAGCAAGTCCGAAAGGAAAACGGGGTGCCCTAAAAACTTTCCCAGAATTAGCTCCCCTTTTTCATGTTTGTTGCTTTTTGGGGATTCCCTTTTACAGGCAACTCTTTTTTTTGGGCTGGGGTCCTAATTCCAGCCAAGAAACCAGGCACATCCTGATTGAGATCTTGCGCAGGGTCATTCCGGTGGGGCACCGCCACCTGTGCGTGTCCTTCTCCGTGGACGTGCGCTCGCTGGCGCCCATCGTGGCCTTGCCGGGGCCCTGAGACGAGCTCCAGGAACAACCACTTCTCATGTAGTTTCTTTTCTTTTTTTTGCCGGGGGGGGAGGGTTTTTGGTGGGAGTGAATACTTATTGGGCTTGCACCAGTTCATTTTTTTTAGAATAATCCTTCAAGAAGTGAGTATCATGATGTTTCGCGCCAAAAAAGGCACGCTTTGTTTGTCCCGTTGAACAGGCGCGCGCGCAAACCGGTCCCCGAAAAATAAGCCTTCAGGCCCTTTTTTGGAACCCATGGCTCAACAGTTGGGCACCAGCGGCGGCGATTGGGCGCTAAGCTTGCTAATCGTATGGCACCAAGTGCTCTGAGGCATGTGCCTGGCAGCCATGGAGGTTAAGCTTTGGCAACTCAGCCTTACCTAAGGTGAGGGCCTCCAAGGTGCCAGAGGCGTGAGGTTCGCTCACAACGGCCAGTAGTTTATGATCAAGTTTGGCGCCTACATGGCGTCTCACAAAGAGGTCACTGCCTGAATGTTCTCCCTTCCCGAGCTCCTGGAGCTTTGGTCACTTTTCGGGAAGAGCACTTTAGTGGTAAGCAAAAAGTTTGGACTTGGCTAGGCAACTTGAGTGAGAGGACGTCGCACTGTCGCACCCTCCCATTTCAAGGGCAGGTCCTCAAACATCGGCTTCGGCAGCGCATGAAAATGTTTCCTCCATGTTTTGTCACTGGATCCCCGTTACCTTTGGCAATTTTGCATTTGGCTTTTCCCTTGAAGTTACCCATGTTTTCCAGTGGATCCCTGCTACCGCTATAGCCGGAAACCGGCAATTGTCGCGTTGTCGTATTTGTTTAAAGGCTGTTTTTTTTTTTTGTTTCTTTTGCTTTTGTTTTTAGGCTGGGGTTCCCTTGATTAACTACTATACAAGTAAATGGACTCACTGCGTCCTGTATGAAAAAACACCCGCACCGCTGCGAGCGCGCTGGCGATGTCCAAGGAGCGGCGTGGGCCTGCTGCAGAACATGACCAGCCGCCCGCTGAGCGTCAGCCGCGCGCCCGGATCGGAGCCATGAGTCGCTCGGCTTCCGGGGAGCGTATCCCAGAAATTCCCGATGCTCACTCCCTGAGTCCCTGCAGATTTTTTTCAGCTTTTTTGGGGAAGACCATGTTGCTGGTAATAACGGCAATAAGAAGTTCGGGCGCTTTTGGGCCCATGAGTCTCCTTGAAAGTTGGGTGACTTTTTCAGAGGAATATGGGGAGCCCTGTTGGCGGGTTCCCCGAATGGTCATCCCAAGAAAACAGTCTTTTCGACCAGCACGGAACACGACTGTTTGTGGTCGATTTCATTCTATTTGGGCCTGGTTCAAGGGCAACTATTGAGAAACCACCAACTTTAGGGATTGCCTCTTCAAAGGCATTTTTATGCGCTCTGGCACACGGGAGCTTGGACCGTGACAACTTTTTTGGGGTTCAAGATGGCCATGACCCTTGGTCCACATCTCGGTCATTCTGAGGATATGTTTCCTCATACTGAGGGCTGATCCTCAATTCTCTTTAGAAACCGCAGAATTTCCGGAGGGGTCTGGCCCATTCTTCTGAAAAGGATCCCCGAAGACGATGGGGAAGGCACGGCTTGCAATGAGGAAATGAGGGAGTGAAGCACGAGGGTGTCCAAGAAGGCAGCCTCCATCGCAAAGCGGCCAACATGCAGGGTGTTTGGTTTGGCTTCTCTTCTATCCTACCTTAAAAGGGTCCCCTCACAATCACATACCCATTCAGTGAATTGCGGATGTTCAGCCTCAAGGTCCTAAGAGGCGCGACAGGATAGCAACTGAAACTATGTGTCTTTGGTGAGCTCACCGATCCGGGGGTAAAACGAGCTCACCGTTGTGAAGGTGCCTTACCTGCAGATTCCTCGTTTTTCCTTGTGCTGCAATCCCGTGCCCCAGGCCAACATTGGAAGCCACCAGCCCTTGTTGCCCAGAAGGGCCCCACTGACAGCGTCCATCTTGACCTTAGGGAGGGTAAGTAGGCAATGGAGAAGGGGCATATCTGTATATTTCTTTATCAGTTTCTGGGCCTAAAGAACATGGTATATATATAGCAAACATTATACTTGGCCACACGCACATGATGAGCTACTTCTTCCCTTTGTGCAGGTAACGAATGCAGACCATCTTAGGTTTGGCTTTGGCACCGGAGTGAAAGTAGCGAGCGTTTGATGCCCACATGTCCAGCGAATGATTCCACATGTTACCAAGTTCCTTAGTTACATCCGCTTTGCTTTATTGTCAACTTGCACCACAAGTTCTTGGTCATGCATGCACCTACATATATATATATATATGTAATGACCTATACATATCTACTCAAGTATTCATGCTTGCTTGATAAGACTGATGACAGTAGAAAGATTTAACCTAACCTCGAGAGCTTCATGAACATGGCATCTTTGGTTTATTTGCATCAAGCGTCAAGGTAAGAGAAATGGTATCATAAAGATAATCTATATGTTCTGTAGTTATGTTCTTTATCCTTTATCCTCAATCCATCAATGAATCTTTATCTATGTTCTTTATCCTCAAACCTTCGTCCTTTTCGTTTCGGGGGCCCGCGCTCCTCGCATCCTCGCTCGCTCGCTCCTCGCTCGGAGGCCTCGGGGAGTTGGATGGCGAAGCACAGCAGGTGGAAGTGCCACCGCCATGGCCTCGGCGCGCGGAGTTGTCCACTCGGAGCCCCGGTGCCCATGGGCGGTTCTCTACTGGATGGTCTCTGGGGGTTATCAAAGTCAGAAAATGTGGTTTCCCCTTTACCCCAC
This sequence comes from Effrenium voratum, assembly GCA_963377175.1. Classification (NCBI taxonomy): domain Eukaryota; class Dinophyceae; order Suessiales; family Symbiodiniaceae; genus Effrenium; species Effrenium voratum. The sequence continues at coordinate 196,606 of CAUJNA010003548.1, read as the reverse complement.
CACTTAGGGGGTGACTTTGATCATGGTAAAATAATTTCTGCGTGTCTCCATTTTTTTTGCTTCGCCCAGAATGAAGCTTTAAGTTATTCTGTATCTGGTTTCATGTATTGTCATAGTAAGGCCTGTGTAAGCCTAGCCAGGTTTGCAGCGCCAGGCGCCAATGGTTTTGGGCGCCAATGGTTTGCGGCGGGCCGCTTCCCTTCTGGTTTTGGGGCCCTGTCATCAAGAAGTGAGATCTTTGGAAGCGAACCCCAGGAAACAACATCCCTGAAAGTGGGCCCTTTGTTCACTTTGAAGGGTTCCCTTTAGACTCAACTACCAAACAAGAGAGGGCCCTTTCTCCATGGAAATCCACCGGCAGGTCTGGGCATCGACATGTTGCCTTTCCTGCAACAATCAAGGTCGTTTCCGAGCCTCGAGCTTGCGAGTACGGGAATTGTGTGATTTGTCGGCAACCCGGTTTTTGGTTGGGATGCAAGTGGTCCGTCTGATTTCCATGCATGCTCTTCTGGGATGGACGGATCAAACCCTAATTCTGGAGAGTAACCCCAGAATGTGTTCATGGGAATTGCCGGTCACTTGGACTCATCTGAGTGGCAAACAACAAGTTTCGACTGGTCAAGCTCAGTAGCCCAGGCATCCCCAGCACCGGAACCCTTTGAAAGTCCAAGCTCCGTGGAACCGAACCCTCCGGAATTCCACCTGAGAGATGCTGAGAAAAGCATAGGCTAAATAGGGCAGAGACCGAACCCCAACGAAAACATCCGCAAAGGATACTTGGATGCTCGGTGGCTTCCCTTGTCGTTTGGCGGAAAGCTTGAGCAGATCTCTGCGACAGAAAGCAAATACCGCTCTGCAAGCTCAGCAAATGCAGGTGGCCAATAACCAGAAAACAGGCAGGCCCAAAGACGACAGGAACCAAGTGGCTATGGGTCAAAACCCCGTACCCCCAATCAACATCTCAATCCCCACTAAAATGGACTAACATGGGCGGTGGCACCTACCCCAAAATGGCACCGTTGGTGTTGACCCACGGCCGGGTGACTGTGCAAGATTTGCAAGCTGAAGCCTTGACCAAGGCGCGGTCCTTCAAGCCAACTATGAGCTCTTTGTTTTTGCAGTAGTGCCCTTTTACCCCTTTTTTGGGGGAGGGTTCCCCTACTAAGATAGACTACTGAAAAAAGGCTACCCTTCTAACAACTCTACTGCAGGACCTAGGCTTTCAACGCAACTGGGTCCTGGTTTGGCTACGGCCCAAGGTACCAAACCTGGAAAGCAGGCATCGGCGGTGGCTACGAGGTGGCTTGGTCCGATTCTTCCTCGTCCATGTGTTTTTCTGTTTCAATCGGGGAAACCAACAAATGGTTCTACTGGTAACACGTGGTTCTGTGTAGAAACCGCGCATTTTCTCATTGTCTTGGCCCATGTTTTGAAGGCTGAAGAGAATGGGAAGAAGCGGCGTGCCTTTTGGTTTCCCTTGGAGCAGCGGCATTCACAAGCTTGTCTGGCAAGAGCGGGCCGTCTGGGGTCTCCAAATGCATTTTATGTTTTTGGCTATCCCTAAGGGTCCCCTTTGATTTTGGGCCACAGTTGGTTGTTTCCAAGGGCCTTTCAGGAGTTGGGGTTCTCCATTGGAGGATGGGGTCTGCATTGGAGGGGTCATGACCCTTAGGGACGTAAAGGTTTACATGTTTTTTCGTGTGGCAACCGACACCGTGGAAACCTTTCACAATCACCCCTGCACCCCAGAGTTGAGCTCAGAGTTCGTGGGATTGATCATAGCGGTTCTTCTAAGCGGCACACCTCAGTATGACCCATGTGTTTGGGAGGCTTACTTTGGATAGATGGTAGGGGGAGCCTTGCCACCCTTAGTTGGAGCCTCTCAGGCGCGTGTCGGATACCGCGAATGAGGGAAATATGGCTTCCTTTTTCCATTCGTTCGGATTTGGGCCGAAAGTCAAGGAAGCGATCGATGTGCCGACTAGTGGTTCGTACTTTCTGCTTGCAACTCGCCCCCTTGGGGATTTGCAGCTGTACTACGGGATTTGCAGGTGTACTTGGATCCACAAGCTACCCTTTGCTCACTTCGTGAGTTCCTGGTGCTTTGGTCACCTAGCGGCAAACCAAGAAGTGTTTTTTTTTCTCTGGGCCAATCCACTCAACAAGTGAGGTGAAAATGGGACATCACCTTAATGTTGGGGCAACAACCCACATTAGAGGATAGTTTGAGGGTCCAGGTAAATGAATTTCCGAGTTGCTCACTTGCGAAGTGGGCAAGTACTTCGTCAAGCCAGCAAGGTACTCAAAAATGCTCTTTGGACCCGCTTTCTCCCTCACCCATCTTACCGGTTGAGTTGGTAAACTGATCAACCCGTCTCTTGGCGAACTGAGCCTCCTGGAAAAGCATGGTCTTTTGCATGGCTCTGCACTTTTTCATGTTGGATTACTTAGATTGAAGCTGTTTCTGTTTGGTAGATGGTCTCATCGTGTCTCATTCTTCCAGTGAAGGGAACCAAATGCCCTCCTGTCCCCTTACATGGAATTTATGAGAGGGTTTCGATGTGAGTCATTGAAGCAAGTATTGTTATACTGCTGTGAGTTTGGAGAGAGCGTGGGTTGGGCAACCCAAATTTCCCACAAGAACTATAGGGGCCTGCCCACATTTTTCTATGTTTTCTTGGGAACAACATGAATCATGGTTCATCTAAGGTCTGTGAATTCGCATTCACCCAGATGTACCGTGTGTACCGAAAGGCAGTCACAGCACCTTTGCAAACCAGCCAAAACCCCCTGATTTGGGATAAGATGTGCACAAAATCCCCTGGGGCAATCCTGCAGGTGTCGATGCCTCTGGATAAGCGCGGGCAGTTCAAGGCCTGACTTTGGCCGTGTGTTTTGTGGCAGGGCTTCTCCAGCCCGTTCCGAACAGATGGCCAAGTCTGAAAATCAGGGCGGAGAGTTGGTTGAAGTTGTTCTTAGGTTTGTTTTTTTTTATTCTAAACAGGTTGTTCTCAGGTTGTTCTCAGGTTGTTCTCAGGTTGTTCTCAGGTTGTTCTCAGGTTGTTCTTGATAGAGTTGGTTAAGAAGGGTTGTTCTTAGGTTAAAGTTGTTAAAGCGGCTACCAGGACCGGAGCTTGAGCCTTCAGCTACATGTGAGGCTTAAGCGCGTGTCTCGCCGCGAGTGATTCTTGCGGAGACTGCGCATGCAGATGGATGAACAGCAAGGTTGGTTTGCGCCGGCCATTGATATATATATATATATGTACATATATATATATATACATGCATAATGCACTGGGGCTTTGCGGAGAAGTCTTCCCCAATTCCATGTTCCTTTTTCCCGTGTAACCAAGGGTTTTCCACCCTTTTGCTTACCTGAGGCTTGCCCAGGATCCACCGGAGGTTCACCTTTGCACCCACCGCCACCAACACCCACGCCAGCTTCCTAAGTGGAAACCCCAAGTCGGATTGATGGCCAAGCGTCAACACCCCACGCTTGCGGTCAGATTGGCGGTGAAACGACATCTGAGCCACAATCAAAACCCGGGTAGATGAAAGTTAGTAAGGGGCAGTCCCAGCCAGAAATAGTTGCGGATATCCGCCTTCTTCATTCTTGAAGCATGGTTCTGGGTAGACCATTTTGGTACCGGGTTTTGATTGTGACTCATCTCTCAAAGGCTTTAAGTGGAAACCACGAGGATGGTTGAAATCCACAATGCTAGACGACCTAATGTTCACCCCAGCTTAAGCAAAACCCCTGGTTGATTTTGATCGGGGGGTGTCCAATTCCTTTTAGTGGGGATTCAGACCACTTTTGGAGGGAACACCCCCCTAATAATGTGACGGGTTTACTAATCCTGGGTCAACATTACGGGATTCAAGTGATTTGACCAAACAGGCCGTTGGGATGGTTTGGGTCAGCCCGCACCAGGGTTTGGGACACCAAATTGGGCATGGCGCTGATGGTCCCTTGGGGATTTTTCACATCTTCGGAACGAACGCCCCGGAGAGACCTGTTGGAAACAATTTCCATCAAGCCCACCGAAGCTCGATCGTTCAGAAGCAAGCTGGATCGTTGGTTGGTGAAGTGGCGTTGGCTCGGAACTTCGGAAGAGCCCCCGGGTCGGCGGGTCGAAACCTCAATCCGTTGGGAAAAGCCGCTGAAGTCGGCGCCGCGCGCGCGCCCAAGACCCCTGTTGCCCAAAGCAGTAGCTGGTTCTACCTGTTTTCATGTAGATCATTGTAAGGCCTGAGTGACCATTGCCGCTTGCCGTTTGTGTGGGGTTTCACTTTTTTCCCCCTTACCAGCAAGAAGCGACCACGTTTCGCATGGGGCCGGATGAGTCCGGCCAGTCGGCCCCCCTTTTTGGTTTGTTGGCTGCTTTCTGTTTGAGACCGTTCAAATCTCAGCGAGCCACATCCGCAGGGTTCTCAGGCGCACTTTCTGTGCAGCACAACTAAATCCCACGGAATTGCTTGACTTCTTGTCCGCTTTGTTGCCGAAGAAGGCGTCTGAATTCCCCCCTGCTAGCTTTAAATGGAACCAATTAATTTGTTCAATTGTTGAGTGTTTGTTCGGTGTGCTTTTTGCGAGCTCCAACAGTTGGGATAGGTTCACTGGACAGCACCCGCAAAGATTGTCACCTCCGGAAGTCGGCATTTCAATGGACACCGCCTGCACAAAACATGGGGAGATCATTCGCCGAGCCTCGCTTGACTGGACACCAGCAAACTTTTCCCGCGACGCGACGCCTGGACACCGGACACCTGCAAATTGATTTGGGGAGATCATTCGCAGGACCAAAAGTTGTGATAGCTTCACTGGACACTCCAAAAGCAACAGGTTGATCAGGGGAGATCATTTCTCGGTTCCCCAGTAGTGCCCTTTTACCCTTTTTTGGGGGGAGGGTCCCCTAATTACTAAAATCCACAAACAAAAAGTCGGGTACCAACTTATTCTAACCATTCAAATCTGGAGGACCTAGGCTCCAGGTTAAAAAGCTGGGTACCAACTTATTCTAACCTCTCTCATCTGGAGGACCTAGTAATTTGCGGACCCACGCTCACCGAAGCCTTCGCTCAGATGAAGCTACCGCTGGACAGCGAGCCCCTGGACGAGCGCGAGAAGCTGCTGGACCGCTTTGCCGGGTATCGCTTCGCCCGGACGCCCCAGGGATTCGCCCAGGCCAGGGCGGTGGTGCCCTCTTTCCTCTCATTTTTTTCGCGGGGGGGGGGGGAGAAGGGGAAGGGGGCTATTTTTGTTCATTCTTTCTCCTGGGTGGGTGGGGGGGGGGGGGCGTATTTGTCTTTTTGTTTTTTGTGTGTTTTTTTTTGGGGGGGCGTCCTCTTAAGATTATCGCCCTATAAATCAACCCCTGTGTTTTTTTTGGGAGGGGTCATCTCTTTGAAATGAGCTATAACATTGGTGGCTGGGATTGGTGTCTTTGAGATTTGAACCCCAGGTTCTTGTAGAGGATGCATGTGTGTGTTTTTGTTTAACCAAGCAGTTCATATTCTCCCCTGGCCACCCAGTTTTTACGAAAGCTCGCGGCTAGGTCCTTAGGTGTTTCTTTTGGCCGCCCACTTCGGCAAGCCGAATGTCTGGGGAACATGAGGCTTAAGATGATGTTTCTGTTGACTTCAGAGCCTTTTGGACACTCTAGGTCGTCATGGTTCAGGGTTTCCTCCATCTCCCTGTCTGGGATCTCAAGATTGTTTCAATGGAAACTAGTGAGTTGCTCAGCTGGGAGCCTCAGGGTTTGGTTTCAAGCCACTTGTTTCGTGGTTTCGGGGCTTCCTGAGTTCCTGGAGCTGTAGTCACTTTTTGAGAAGACCTTTTTGAAAGCGGTAAACCATTTAGATGGCCAAAAAGAAAACATTTGAGTGGTAAACATCACATTTAAAGTGGTGGTTTCCCTTTCGGGCTTCCTGCGTTCTGGTAAACCCGAAGTTTGGTTACTTTGTTTGAGCCATCCACTCGATCGGAAGCGAGAAAGTGAGAGACACGACGTGTTTTTGGAGACGGTTTGAGGTACTTCTGGCCCACGAGGGCAAGCTGCGGAAGGGCGAGCTCCGCGACAGAGCGGCGCGGATCCTGCCAACGGGCGGAGGGGAGGGACATGGAAACTTGGAGGTGGTTTGGTCAACTGAAAAACCTTCTCTGGGTCCCCCAGTGCGCACCCTTTTACCGTTTGTCTGTTGGTGGGGAGGGTTCCCCTGCTAAAATAGCCTACAGAAAAAGGTTGGTACCCGTATTCTAACCTCTCAAATCTGGAGGACCTAGCTCTTCATGTAGGGGGGAGGGTATGGGATATCGAGTACGGGGACGGGGTGGGGCGGGGTTTGGGGCATCCACTCAAACCCCGCTACTAGAGCGCCGGCTTTGGACGCGGAGCCCAGTATTTGGACAAAAGCAAACGGGGCCCCAAATGAACGTGATTGGGACAAAAAGAACGAAGTAACCCTCACCCAGCCAGACACACTTTGCACTTTTTGCCCGTGGCTCTCTCTTGATTTTAGTGGCCCAAGAAGTCTTCACTTTTTTTGGGGCCGGTCAGCCACGTGAGAACCTGAGGGAGGTGGTTGTAGGAGCTTGGACGAGTACCATCCTCTTGAAAGGCACCAAACCTCCACTTCCAAGGAGATTTGTAGCTCGGGCTGCCTTAACAGAAGGCACACTTGGGGGACCGCTACTTTTGAGTCTATTGGTTTTGCTTTGGTTGGCAGGTTTGTTTTGGGGTTTAGTAGATGATGTCCTGATTGTTGTTGGGGACAGTTTGTTCGGTGGTTGCATTAGCTTCCGAATGAACAAGGCTTCTTTGTGAAACTGCCTCTTGGATTTTTTGACTGCCACTTGTTTAGTTGGCAGCTTGTGCGTGCGTGACATGGCTGCACGCCTCGGACAGCGAACAGTTTGTTTTCTTCCTTTTTTTTCCGAGTCGCCGATGTCCAACGCTTGGCAGTTGTAGGGTTGGGGTGGGGTACGCACATGGCCTTGATGGATCTCCTTCACCTGGAGCCTCATGCGGAATGCGGATGGGGCCCTTTCCGAACCACGACTTTTCACCCACATGTGCCATGGTCAAAAGGCCCGCTGGCTTGGGCCGATCGTGAGCTAGGGTGTTCGTTAACTACGAGGATGTCTACACGGGAACCATAGCCATGACTGATATAATATGGAGTCTTTACCACAGCACACATCCGTTGCAAGAGAAGCCAGTGACTCGGGGAAGGTGGCTCTTAGAGGCGAGCAACAGGGATGCCTCCAAACACCGCTCCCAGCTTCCATGCTGCTTTTGGCAAACCAAACTGCAGTTTTCATGCTGTGGGGTTCATTTGTTGAGTTCCCCCAAGGTAATGTTCACCCCGGATTAATAAAACCCCTGGTTGATTAAAGGGGGGGTGTCCCCTTTTAGTGGGGATTCACTTTTGGAGGGAACACCCCCCTAATAATGGGGCGGGTTTTTTCATCCTGGGTCTACATTAGACTCAATCCAAGGGGTGGTTGATGTCCCGAAAGGACCTCTGGGTTTGAGCCCCGGTACCCAAATCTTGGGACCATGGCGCGCTGTGCCCCGGACCTGTGGGGTGCGTCCGTTTTGTTTTGCTTTTTTCTTGGAGCGGGGTGGTCCCCTTAAGATCAAGCAAGAAAAACATGGGTTTGGGCGAGAATGGGGCAACCAAAATGGGACCCTGGTGAATGGAAGCCAGGACTAAGACCTGCGGCCCCTTGTGGTTTAATTTTGAGCCATACCCACATGATGACTTTCTTTCATGGAACTCCACTCGTTTCGGTGTTCATTCCTATCATTTTGTTCCGGGCCCAATCACCGAAGCCGAGGTGGTGTGCGTGCCGATGCTCTCGGTGCTGAATGCACGTGGCTGAGGGACGTGGAGCAGCTGTTTGTTTTGAGTTTGGTTCATAGATTCCGCCGGTTTTGGAGGTCAGTGTGGCTCAAATGAGGTGCTTGTCAGGTCAGTTTGGTTGATCGAGTTGCACTAGTTTTAGTGTGGTTGTTAGATCAGGTTGGTGGAAATACGTTTGTTTGCCCTGGTTTTAGTTTGCGTGTTAGGTCAGTTTCGTGGAAGATCGCCGGGGTCCATGGGTCTGGGATGCTTCGCACTGTCCTTTCGGGCACCCCTCTCAAACCAGACAATCTGGGCTGTTCGAGGGCAATCCTGAATCCTTACCTTGTGTTGCGCAAGGGGTCCCCCTTTGTAGTGACTTCCCTATTAAATATATATATATATATGGAGAATCGGATTGGCCAACCCTCCGATTGAAACAGCCCAGACAATACTGTATGAGGTTTGGTCAAAGTAGTTGTTGGGAGGGATGAGCTCAATTTGTTGCGCGGAAAACTGGGGGGGCGAGTCTTCATTGTCCCATGTCCTCTTAGGGAACAACAGTGTATTTGCCAGTGGCTAATCAGGGGGCCTGACAGGTACACATTGTGTTCTTCTATCATGACTTTTGGTTTGAAAGTACCCAACCCCATTCTAGTTGTTTGGGCCATGGTATGTCGTATGACATCCCTCACTACCAAAACATATCTACAGGATCTGCCTGTTGTCCCCCGGGTTGTCCATGTTCAGAGGCCCCGTTCCCACGCGACAGGAAGTTTTTTTAGGCAAAAAGCTAGTTGCAGGGACATCCTTGTTGGGCACATGGGTGTTGTGGGGTCGAAGCACGTATAATATGTATATATATATACAATGTATATGCATATTCATATATACATATGCTTTGTATTTTATATGTACGATTGCTTCATGGGACGTGGACATTTCCGGTTGTAGGGAATAACTCTTTCATGTGAATCAAGGTTGGCATCACAGAAAGGGGCATTGGTCACAACCAGTGGTTGCTTGAATTTACTTTAGATGATGCGCCTTCCGATGAACAAATCAGGCCCTGCCTTGCGAGTTCGAGTGCTCGGTTCGCAACGTGAGGCGCGGCGTTGATGGTCGAGTATGCATGTTGAGGCTATCTTTGCTTGCTGGCCTGCTTGCCTGCTTGCTAGCTTGCCGGCTTGCCTGCTTTGTTTTGGTTGGTTGGTTGCATGGTTGGTTGCATGGCTTTTGATTGCGTGCGTGCTTGCTTGCTTGCTTGGTTGTGTATTTCTGTATTCGTTTGTGTGTGCTTGTTTTGTGTGCTTGCTTGCTTGCTTGCTTGCTTGCTTGCTTGCTTGCTTGCTTGCTTGCTTGCTTGCTTGCTTGCTTGCTTGCTTGCTTGCTTGCTTGCTTGCTTGCTTGCTTGCTTGCTTGCTTGCTTGCTTGCTTGCTTGCTTGCTTGCTTGCTTGCTTGCTTGCTTGCTTGCTTGCTTGCTTGCTTGCTTGCTTGCTTGCTTGCTTGCTTGCTTGCTTGCTTGCTTTTGCTTGCTTTTGCTTGCTTTTGCTTGCTTGCTTGCTTGCTTGCTTGCTTGCTTGCTTGCTTGCTTGCTTGCTTGCTTGCTTGCTTGCTTGCTTGCTTGCTTGCTTGCTTGCTTGCTTGCTTGCTTGTTTTTGTTTGTTTGTTTGTTTGTTTGTTTGTTTGTTTGTTTGTTTGTTTGTTTGTTGGTGTGTGTTTGATTGTTGTTTGCTTGTTTGTGTGTTTGTGTTGGGTGTTTGGTTGTGTTGATTTTATTATGTTTGCTTGCTTGAGTGTTTGCTTGCTAATTTGTTTCGTTGTTTCTGTGTATATATATATATGTATTGCATGTATTGCGTGTTTTTCATTTGTTGTGTTCAGTTCTTTATTAATTGCATGTGTTCTGAATTTACTGCTTCAGCTTTGGTCTGCCCTTATTTACTTCTTCGTTCTTTCTTTGTTTGTTCCTTTTTTTTCCGTTCTTTACTACTCCTTCTTTTTCGTTCGTCCTTAATTTCTTTCTTGCTTTCTTTCTTTCTTTGTTGGTCGCTTAGTTTGTGTTAAGTTTATGCTTTTGGACACGTTCATTTTTCGGCCCGCAAGGTTTCACTTTTTCCCATTGGAGGGTCGGTCCAGGCTTTTGTATTGGGGGAAGCCCTTGTAAGGGCGATTCTGGTGGAATCTGGTAGCTTGGAATGGTTCTCAATTGGCAGCTAAAACAGAAACCAAGGATTCCCATTGTTTTAGGATGTACCCAAATTTAGGTTTGATCAGGCCTTAACGGTTTTTTGGAAGCTTGTCGCCATATTTTGCTTAGTTGACATCATTTTCCCCGTACTCGTATGTGCTACAGTGTTTGTAAGTAGGGCATTTTTTTGTTTGTATATGTTTGGCTCTATTTTCATGCAGCCAATCCTACCTATGCCTGAGTTGGCCGCAGGCCCCATGTTGCAGCCTGGTCTTTGGTTCTAAATCCGCGAGGAAGACGAAGAGGAGGCGCCGGCACAACCAGTTCCTCATGGCGGGCGATCCCAGCGAGCCTGGCGCCCAGTCACGTGGCACCTTTTGCCGTACAAAGACCCCCTCAAGCCTTATCTCACTCCTGGGTTCCTGGATCCTTTTTGGGGGTTATCCACTCAGATTTGTTTGGAGCTTTGGACCATTTTACTGGCAAATGCAGCGTTTGGGCGGGTCTGCTCCAATCCACTCGGAAATTTGACTCAGAAAGCAATTCCGGCGGACTTTCCTCTTTTGAATGGATCTTTTGATTCCGCAACTTGGTGCTTCTCAGTAGGGAGCTCACAGGTTTTGGAAATCAATCTAGGGTATCCCCTGAGAGGAGCCACCAATTGGATGGTTTAGTTTGGGGTCATTCCCTCATTCCCTGAGAAGCCGCAAGCAAAAGGCCGTCGCAAGTAGATCTCTCGATTTGTTGCGAACTGGTTTGGCAGGTTGGAATTCCAGTAGGTTATTTTGCGGACTGCAAAGTTCCAGCTGCGGCTCTCTACGCCCAAACCTTGCAACCTTGTGGTTTTCCCATTTTGGCAGCCATGTTGAGTAAAGATCCCTGAGGCTAAGCACCTTTTATTTCCATACTGGGCAAGCGAGCAAGTGATCGCCCCCAAAAGGCACATAAAACTGAGGGTTGCAGCCTGAACTGGCTAGCGATGTCATTCCCATGTTCAGCGTAGAGCAACAAGACCCACCAAAAGACCCATAAGCATCGCTCCTTTGGGAAAGCGATGCTCCCTTTTGCCTGAGGCAGGGGCAGCGTCCACACGAGGCGGAGACGGAAGAAGTGCAGGTGGAGGCCAGGTGCGTTTGCGTGTGAAGACCTGCCTAGACCTCTTGTGGAAGCCATGGTTTTTCATACTTTTCTTATTTTTGTTGGGGGGGGGTGATGTTTGTTGCGTGTTTGAAGTGTAAGTGTTTCTCTCGGTTTCTCTTCCCTCTGTCCAGTTTTTCCCATAAGATGTACAAGGTCTTATGTTCGGCACGTTTGCCAAGGTCTTTCTTGTTTTCCTCTTGGTTTCTCTTCCTTTTGTTTCAAGTAATGACCTGTTTGTCCATGGCCATGAAGTTTTTTCCCAGGTGAGTCACACCTTTGGTAGCTTCGGTTTGCTTGCTGACGTGTCCTCGATTAGTTCGGCACAAACCACTCACTTCCTGAGTTCTTGGAGCTCTAGTCACTTTTTGGGGTTGGATCATGGTAGTGGCAGCCAAAATGTTTAGAAGTTGTTGGGCGATACACTCAGGAAGTGAGGCTACTTGAGTTGAAATTGCACTTGGTTGGCTTTGGAGTCCGTGGGGCCGCGACCCCACGGAGCACTGTAGAGATTCGACTCTTTCCGTCCTTCTTGGAAGCAACCCCTGCACCATGCTTCACCAATCCTCTGGAAGAAAAACACCCGAGGGAAGGAACGGGTGAAGTGCAGCTAGTACAGCGGTCAAAGAAGCAAACTGGCTTGGTGCTGGAGGAATCGCTAAGGCCTTCGCCAGTGGACCCCCAGCCAAACAAGCCGGGACACCCCTTGGTAACCTACAAGCCGGACAAATGGGATACTGGGATAACTCATGTTGACCCCGGACGAATAAGCCCGTCCTAGGAATACGGCCAGCTTTTATGGGTTGCCTGCGCCCCTGAACTGACACCCCAAGCCTGAACCCCAAATGCAGAGCCCGAAACCTTGAGAGACTTAAGACTTAAGCCTTAAGCTTATTCCAAAGCCTTCAGCCCAAGGCTTCATTTTGCCCGATCCCGAAAGCCCAATCTAAACCCTAAACCTAGATCGTAAACCAAACCCTAAGCCTAAACCCAAATCAAGGCAAACACAAAACCCTAAATCGAAGCCTAAACATAAACCCTGATAAACGCTAAACCTCAAACCTAGGCCCTACATCATAGTCAACATGTCTGTGGTACCACAGCTGCGCGAGCTTTGCTGCTTGAGTACTAAAAGGGGACATGGGGCGGCACGGGTGAGGCAACCCGCAGGGGCGTTTTTTTCCTCTTTTTCGGGGGGGGGGGGGGTGATGAACCACTACTAAAGGGGGGTGGCCCCACCCCCCTTCAACTAACCAAGGGTCTGTTCATCCGAGTTTCTCATTACAGGGAAATGGGTCACTGGGATACCCATGGCTACCATTCTAGGCCCCGGAACGGGGCTCAGTTCGACGGCTTTGCCAAACAAACGCCCCCGGTGAGTTCAAGGACCCTGGTGTTCAATGGGCTGCTTCTCACTGTTGCAACTCTTGGTTGGAGGGTTTGCCTTTGTTCTAGGGGTTGGTTCGCTATTCATCGTTCTTTCCAAAACCGGCCCTTTCCCCAAAGTGTTGGTGGTTTTCTGGAAATAACGATCCCTGAATCTGAAAAATAGTGGGCAAGCTATCCCTACTAGGTCCCCCAGCTAGGTGCCCTTCTCTCCCCCTTTTTTTGGGGGAGGGTTCCCCTACTAGAATAGACTACAGGAAACAAAGTTGGTACCAACTTATTCTAACCTCTCAAATCTGGAGGACCTAGCCCTAGATTTGTAGTCTACCCGCCGCTGAGGGCCCAGAGCCAAAGGCGAGCTTCCTTGTGGCTAGGGATTATGGGCGTGTCTTGTTTCTCGTTACCTGTTTTTGTGGGGACTTGGCTTAAAGGGAAAACACCAGGAACCCCCCCCCCCCCTTGTTGCGCCACACCCATATTGGAGCTTTGGAACATGGAGAGAGAGCTGGAACCAACCGGTCTTGACACAACCTGGAAAGCGAGTTCCCTTTCTTGCGGGTGCAATAGGCAGGGAATGAGACATGGAATGACCCCTACACACCATCCCTTGTGGTTTCCTTCAAGGGAATCCCCACTCTGCACCAGCAAGTTTGGATGGTGTTCAAAAGGGAAAGCAAGAGGACATCAAACAGGCCATCTTGGGTCTTCCCTGGTTTCCACCTAATGACATGTGAAGCATTCAATAAAAGTGCCAGGCTCATTATTTATTGAGTGATGACGTGTCTCAGCCACGGATTAGCATAACTGTATGTTGTGCTTTGCAATGTTCTTCATCATGCTAGTCAAGGGCGTCTTGCTGCTGACCTGGTCTAACAAAGCTAGGCAGCAAGACGGGATACCGGAGTTGGCCACTCCGGCGTACCTGCATTTCCGTGATGCCTTTCCTTCCTTTTCCTGACTGTTTTTCTGTCCTGTTCGCTGTTGCTTCCCGGTTTCTGTTCTGCATTGTGATCTGTCAAGCAATTTCAGCAGTTGCAGGCTTTTCCAACCTTTGCATCTCGGCTAGTGAAGCCTCTCGAGATAAGTGTGTTTACCCACGGCCTGTCCGACATGGCGCTGTGGGCTGGACTCGCCATATGCGGGAGCCCCCTGCAAGGGGATGACGTTCAAAAGTTCACGTTCAGTTCAACCTCGCATTGCACTGCCTGCCTTTTGAACAAGGCAGCTCTCATGAGGTATCAGGCTCCGCAGCTTCATTCGCATTGCACTGCCTGCCTTTTGAACAAGGCAGCTCTCATAAGGTATCAGGCTCCAGAAGTTTTATGCGCGAGTGACAAGCCGGTCAGACACCGACTTTGCCGTTCATTGGTTCACGCTCTGCGCCGACTCAGATCAGTTCAATTCATGTTCACGCCGTGGCTGCCATTTTCGTTTCTTGCGAAACCTTTTTCCGTTGCCGCGGGTTTTTTTGGTCGGTCCCCTGGTGGAATTCCCTCGGTTTGGTTTTTGTGTGCTCGGGTTTTTCGTCCTCGATTTTTTTTGCTGTTGCCGAGGGTTTTTGGAGGTCCCCTGGTGGAATTCCCTCTGCTTGGTTTTGTGCGCCGGGTTTTTTGTCCTTGATTTTTTTTTGCTGTTGCCGCGGGGTTTTTGGCGGTCCCCTGGTGGAATTCCCACTGTGTGGTTCGTGTCCGCCCCACCGGGGCCTTGTGTGTGTGAACCGTCCTGGAACACGGACGTTAAGCAGGGGGACCAGGCGTCTTGCTGCTGACCTGGTCTAACAAAGCTAGGCAGCAAGACGGGATACCGGAGTTGGCCACTCCGGCGTACCTGCATTTCCGTGATGCCTTTCCTTCCTTTTCCTGACTGTTTTTCTGTCCTGTTCGCTGTTGCTTCCCGGTTTCTGTTCTGCATTGTGATCTGTCAAGCAATTTCAGCAGTTGCAGGCTTTTCCAACCTTTGCATCTCGGCTAGTGAAGCCTCTCGAGATAAGTGTGTGCGTGTGTGTTTTCCAGGCTAGTCAGGCATTTCGGCATTTCAGTATTGTCCGAAAGAATGGGCTTCACATCTCAGTCCAGGCTGCAACCCGAAAAGCCATGCGATTGAGGGGTTCAGGCATTTGTGCCAATAGCCGTTTTAGCTGAGTGAAGGCACTTCCGTAACAAAACTTTTTGGAGACGTAGCAACGTATATAAGGCATTTGTTTTAGAGGGAAACTGCATGTTTTCTGAGGCAGCTTTTTTGGAGTGAAGGGCCGTGATTCAGCCCTGCCTTTTGGAAAGCATCAAAGAAGAACCTCAGAAGGACCACCCTTTGAAAGGGATGCCGGCCTTTCAACGGAAGTTTTCCCATTTGGAGCCAACCCCCGACTCCTCCACTTATGTACTTCCGATTAGTTGGTACTACGTGCCCTGGTTGGCGTGCCCGGTTACTTCATTTTCCACTAGTATAGTGGCAACTGTGATCAACAGGCTTACTGAAGCACATATATATATACATATATATATATGTATATATATATGTATACTTATATATTCATAATACACACCTTTCACCGTCCTTCTTATTCAATCAGCCTGCCTCACCGCGACTCATTCCAGGAGGCCCATCCGGCCCATACGCAGGCGCATCCCGAATCAGGGCTCTGCTGAAGTCGGACAATTGTTGGCTGCTACTTTTGGCTGGATCTTCAACCTTGAACTTTTGGGTGTGTCTTTGTTCAGGGGGCTCCCAAAATTCGGTGGTGTTTCTATTGGTTTCCCTTTCAACCCACCAAACAAGGCCCAGTCCCAACCAAAAAGGGACGAGGGCACGTTGTGATTGCCCAGGCAAAACCTCTCACAGGCGCAGAGGGCAACTTTGACCCATCCTGGGCTTCCCTAAGGCAACATGGCTATAGGTTGGCCTAGCAAACCCAGCGAAACATGAAACCAAGTTCCCAGAAAAGTGGCTTTCCACCTTAATGTGGAGAAAGCCGGGAAAAAACGACATACGCAGGGAGGCGCAGGTTGGAGCTTCAGCTTCCTTGGACCTTCAGCTGTCACCCAACTCAGGGCGCCCGAAGCTGTTTCTCATGGCGACCTTCGAATGGAAGAAGCACTTCGTGCTTTCTCAGCGAAGAAGTGTGGCTCCACGCAAACTTCGTCTAAGCCAATGGGGCGTTTCTCAAAACGAGGGTTGGGTTCCCTTGGTCGCAGTTGCTTCAGGGTGTGTGGTAGGAGCGCTTAGGTATCAACATGAGGGGGGCCCACAAGTAGTGGCGTTCCTGCGGAGTTCCAACTGGAAGCCGCCCAAATCCAAGGACTGGCTTCCGCGAAACCGAGAATCAGACCCGGGAAAAGGACATAACTCCAATTCAGACGGCGTGAAATGGATCACAGCCGGAGAATACTGGGATAAACCACCAGCCAACTGGTGAAGAATTCGAGAGTAACTCCCAGAGTCAGTTTCAATCCTTGCGGCAGATCTTCTGAAGAGCTAGCTTTTCGTTCAAGGCTCCTGGTTTCATTTAGCGATGCACACCAACTCTTCTAGCAGCTGTGGATGCACAAAGCCAGGTGGTCTATGCGAACTGGATTTTGAAATCCAGTACTTCGGAGGATGGCCAGTTGCCGTTGTGAGGACCCGGTGCTTTGTGACTTCCAAAACGTCAAAAGAGTTGACTTGAGTCACAATCAAAACTCGGTATTAAAATGGCCTACTGTTGATCCCTCTATGAATCAACCCCAGTTCATTAATGAGGGGGTGCTGTTCCCCGGGTTAACATGCAGAGAAGTCTAGACCACTTTTGGAGAAAACCGCCCCTCTATGAATGAACCGATTGGTTGAAAAAGCTATATGAAGTCAACAAATCCGCCCCGGATTGGATTGGTGTAAACACGAACTGATCCCGATTCCAAAAGTGTCCGGGGACCGTTTCGCATCAACGGCCTCCGGCCAGCCCTTGTGCCCTGGAGAGCGCTTGGGCTTCAACGAGGCCGGGACGGCCAAGCCTGGGTTCCGGAAAACAAGAATTCAAGGTATCACGGTATCAGTTCCCCGAAAGACCGGAAAAAACTAAAGAACCCAGACTCAGAGTTGCAACCCGAAATTTGTTTTGTGATGACATTTTTTGTCATTTTCAGGGACCAACAAGACCCAGCAAAAGACCCGCAAAGATGGGCAGCAACCCAAAATGGTTGGTGGTTTCATTCCAAACTTTCAGGGACCAAACACGACCCAAAGGACCCAGAAAAGTCAGTTGCAGCCCGAAGTGACGTTAGCGATTCCATTCCCAATTTTGAGGGTAGTTTCAGGGTGGCAGATATTAAACGCAACCCAAATGCCAGATTTAGAACATTCCCTTTTATAGAGCAGGCGGTTTTTGGATGTGTCCGTTAAAGAACCGCGTAGACCCCTACTTCATTGGAGGTTAGTAGGCGTTGGCATGCCTACTATAGGGTTAATATCAATAGGTGTTGAGTGTGCCCCAGAAGGGTGGTTTGGGGGGAGGGTTGGGTTGGCCAAGGAAGCAGGGGAATTGGTTGGTTGGCATCATATCAAATATTTACGCCTGTTCTTGTTCTGCCCTTTCGGTGGGTGAACAGGGTTACAAACTTACTACACACCCGATCGCCTCTGAAGTACTTAACTCAAATGTATTGAACGTCTGTGGCTCCCATGAGCTGTGCCTCCTTTGTTCTAGCACTTTTGTTTGAATAGGTATTTGGGACTCCGGAAAATCGAAACCACCCCAAAGCCAAGAACTTCTCCCTCAAGCCTTTAAACTGGATGGACTCACCGCAATTTCGTGGCCACCCATTTTTATGGTCGTTTCGGAAATTTCGGGGTCCTGGTGGCCCAATGTATTGACTCCTGGACTGAGATGTTCTGAGACGGTTTGTTTGGTGGCCAAGTTGGGTTCCTCAAAAAGAACATTAGCCCAGGGGCACCTTCGAAGGACCTTCATGTTGTCGGGCGCAAAAGCTTTTGCGTGTCGGTTTGAAGGGAAGCCACCCAAGTGTTTCTTTGTGTTATTTTTTCTTTTAAGGGGGGAACCCCGTTTGGTTAGTTGAAAGGGATACTAAAAGGAAACCAGTTTGGAGGTTCCCACGTTTTGAGAGGACACCTACTTCTGGGTCGTGGATGAAGGACTTATTTCAGGTTGGTAAATCCTTGTTATTCACCCGTGTTGTGTTGAAATATCTCCTGTAGCCACTGGTTTGGAGGCAAGTTTCCTTATGTTGATTTGCTGGCCTTGGGAAGCATCTAGGGAGCCCCTAGCAACCTTTTGGGGTGAAACATCGGTCTGCCCTTGTCCCGACAGCTTCTGAGGCTCCAGGGCTGTTGGGTCTAGTCCTTAGGCTTATGCTGTACTCTTTTCTCAATTTGTGCTTCCGGGTACATGTGTCTTCAATTCTGTTGTTTTCTCAGTGGTGCCATGTTTCCTTGCTTCAAATCAGGTGATTCTTGCGGTTGTTCTCCTTATTCTCGAGGTTACAGTCTTCCTTGAGCCTTGATTTTTCCCCCACAGCTGAAAGCTTTCGGGTCTCAGATAGGCTCGATCAGGGTGGTTTGGAGCAGCTGTCGAGGTTTCAAAAGGAGATTCGGTTCCAGGGTGTTGGACCTGGGCTTATCTTCACGGTTCTTATTGATTTTTCCCACTTAGGGGCCTTCCTGCTGGGGATTTCCCTGTTGAAAAGTAATTACCCCTCTGGGGTAAAAACATATCATTTGCACTGTCTCCCCCCCCCCGCAAATTGTATTTACCCGCTGCAATTATATGTGATGCACCTTTTTCCGGGCTTACGGATTCTTTCCCCGCGGTTTCTGCGACAACGCGCCATGTCCCCGTGGAACGGAACGGATCGAGCGCAAGCGAGTCGGATTCGGAGAATCGGATTCGGAGCGCGGAGGTGGACCCGGACCTCGCGGTGGAGGTGGCCGTGCGCTTCGCTGGCTTCGAATACTCCGCGCTGGCGGGGGGGGGGGGTGACGACTCCCTCGGAGGGGCGGGAGGGACCCGGAAAGCTTCCATTCTTCCATTTGCTGAAAGGAAGATTTTGTAGTTGCCCCTGGTGGTTGTAAAGAGACTCTATCACTATTGGAAATGTTTGTTTTTTGTTTGTCTCCAGGGGGCTTAAGCAAAGGGCAGCATTTGCTTCATATGGTTTATTTCCCCAAAGTGGTCCGAAAGAATGGGTTTCACATCGAATATGTGTTGGCTCAAATGAAGTCCTCTCAGAAGAACTGGTGGTAAACATCCTGCTTTTTGGCTTGCTTTAGGTATCCCGACACCCCCATTCTCATGAATGGAACTTCCATTTGCTTGAGAATGTGTTTTATTTTCCCCTGTTAGTTTTAACGGGAATCGATTTCACTACTGGAAATGTGTTTATTTTTTGCAGGGGGCGAAAACGCAAATGGAAGGGGCTGATTTTTCTGGGGGGTCTCCTCCTCCTTGTTTCTCTACATTTTCCTGAGCTCGAAACAAATCACCAAAACTGGTTTGGTATTTTTGGGTGGACTCCCGTCCGAATCCAGGGTTCCCGATATTTCCAACCCAAGAAACATCACTAGCAACGGGAAGTCATAAGGGGGTTGGGGGAGCTAAAAGGGAAACCCTTCCCGCATATTGGCTAAACACCCGGTATTAACCACCACAAAACTTGGCCCACAATATAGGGCGCACAGAACACCAAGTGAATTATTCTGTTTCCGGCGTTGTTCCATATTTTACTCTGGGGCTGGTAGGCAAGCGATCTACGGTCTTGAGGTCAGCAGGGATTTTTCCGCACCCGTTGGTAGTTTTGGTCAAGGGCATAGTCAAAGATTCCTCGGATGAAAATCGACTCATTTGGAAAGCGAGAGGGAGAGAGAGATAGAGAGAGAGAGAGAGAGAACAGTATAAAAGAGGGGATAGTTTGTCCTGTCAAGGATTCCTCGGATGAACAACTATTCTTTGGGAAGAGTGAGAGAGAGAGAGAGAAAACAAAGAGAGAGAATCGTGTGCTGGGGCACTGTACTGTACTAGACATCGAACCCGCCCCCCCCCCTTCCCAGCCCCGCGTGGAAACCCCAGCCGCTTGCCGCCCGATGGTCAGAGGTTTCAGATTTGCTGTGGGCGTGTGGCTCGCGGCTCAACGGCAAGTTCTTTACCAGCGCAGCTTCTGAAGAATCAACAACCTGTGATGAGAAGGTTTGGTAGCGCTGAGCGTGCCGCTATGTTGCCGACGCAGTCAACGAATTGGGCCATCGAGTCCCTAGGAATGTCGGCTCGAGCCACTGCCCACTGCCTACCCAGGTTTCGGGCTGAAAGTGGACCAAAGCATATCTCAGTTGCCCAAAGCGTCTCAACCTTTCAACCTCTTGGGTTCCCCTCCTTTGGCGTTCCCCACTTTTGGAGCCCGCAAAAGGCGATCACCTTTTAGAAATCGAGCTCCAAGCTGGTTGCAAGCGCAAGCATAGCTAGACTCTCCAAATGACCCTTTTAAAAAATGGCTCCATGACCCATGATGTTGGGTCGTGACCCACCAAGTTTTAAGGGTCGGAAAAGGGACTCCAGGCAGCCGTTTTCCTTTTGGTTGTCAAGGGCGTTTTTTGTTCTTTTTTTCTTCTGGGTGGCTCCTTTCCGGGTAGCTCTGCAAGTAATAAGCCGTTTTATCCAAACTGGGCCAGCGCGAGCGCGTGAGCCAACGTCTCTTTGGCGCGGTCGCTCGGTCTCTCGCGACTCGCGGGATGTCAGGTGCCCGCGAAGAGCCTCAAGTCCCGGGCCGCGGTGCATCGCGCCCGCGCCGCCCGCGCCTCCGCCACGCCGGGGGCCTCGGGCTGAAGCCAGAGGTGTCCTTTCGTAGGTTAGTTTGACTAAAACTCGATGGCACAGGTTTAGGTGGGATTTCTTCCATTTACCGGGGAAACCCATCGATTTTGCCAAAAGGCCACCTATGGCCGAAGCCCACTTTAGGAAGCTAAGGGACTCGTTTGGGCGCAGGGAGAAGGGGGGTGGAGGGGGCTGTAAAGGACATGTCCAGGAAACACTTCAGAGGGAAATCAACTGCCCCAAGAATCTTGGGACCTGAGCAAGGGGGCTTCTTTGAGTTCCAAGCTGATGGAGTTCCCCAAGACCCGCTTCAACGGATGGTCCCTCCTGATGTTGACGGTTCCAAATCAAGATGCCGATGCTGTGTCTAGTGGCCAGTAGATGCCGTGTCTTGGAGGGGGGCTTCCCTTGCAGATTCATCTACCAAGCACCAAACAAAGTTGTTTCTTTCCATGACCAATGGTCGCCCTGTTGTGGAGGGGATTCCCTTGAATATGACTCTACCACACACCTTGGGTGTGGGTCAAAATTAAACCACCAGGGGACCGCAGGTTTTGGTCCAGGGGTTCCATTTGCCAGGGCAACCCATTTTGGGGTTGCCCCATTTTTGACCCACAGCTTGCGGACCTCAGAATTGATTCGTCGCCCGAGGTCCCGCTTCGACCTGTCCGAGCACGGGCTTTGCTTGCAGTCCGCCGAGCCGGCGACGGTTTGGGGGAAGCCAGTGGGTCCAGATACCAAGCTGGTGCTTGGAAGGGAGCTAAGTGAGGGAAACCAACTAGGGATACAGGGAAAAAACCAGGGATACAGGAGGATTCCCCGTTTGATGCGCCTTGACCAAGTTTGATATGGGAAATGGCGCCAAGGGGTCCCCCCCCCCCATATCCCCGCTCCCTCCGTTTGTTTGTCCAACTGAGGAGCTGGGGGTATCCAAATTTGCCTTTCAAGAAGGAGCCAAGGAGCTACCAGGAGTTCTGTAAGGACATGGTAGCCAATATGGTTTGGAGAGGGGGTCCCTTTCAAGTAAGGTTCCAACTTTGAGCTGGGAGTTGGCTCTCCCCATGAACTCGACCCCTAGCTCTAAACATGGAATCAGCCTCCAAAAAGAATCGTTTTGTTTTTCGGAGCGGCTTGAAATCGGGATCGCGTAAAAAGGGTGTTGAGGTTCCACGCAAGAGAGCAGGAAAAGGACGTAATAGACCAGAGGATATTGAATTGCATCGAAGCACTAGTAGTGTTTTTCGTGTTCGCCACGTGAACATTCAAGTGAATACTTTTTCAGAAGGGGGTTCAAGGGTGTAGCCTCGGTAGTTGGCCCATGATTAGAAAGCGGGCAGAAGTGTTGCTGTTCCAACCGAGAAGCCGTTGAGGTAAACAGCTTTCCTCGAACTGCTTTGTCCCGCTACTCCTCGGAGGACCCCAATTTGTGTCAGGTCTTTTCCCTCTCGGATGCTTTGGGAGTCAGGGCCCTATGAAGACGCAGTACTGTAGCCCGCTGCTATCGTCTGGCTAAGGGGCCATAATGTTGACCCCGGATTAGTAACCCCCTGTTTATGAATATGGTGACAGGGGGTTTATTCATCTGAATCTGGGGACAACAGACTCCAGGTCCGCCTCTGTACCCCAGCTCCCTGCCAGGAAGATCCCTCCGCTCCGCTGCTGGAAGTGGATCTGGACCGGTGGTTTTCCCGCAAAGCTTTCTCCACTTCGACTGGTTTTGACTCTGAGAGCGACATGGGTGGCTCGTCTTTTTTGGAGGGCGCCCCTTTTTTTTGAGGTTACGTAGAGCCACAGCCACAACCACCATTTTGGAGGTTCCCCAAAAAGGCAGACCCAAATCAGATTCCAGACGCTTCCACCGCCTCTCTGGCGACGCGCATCGAAACACGCTTGAGACTAAAGTCGGCCAAAGCTGGAGGTGTGTTCCTGTGCTTGGGCGGCAAGGGAAATCTTATGACAGGCGCTTCACTTGTCCCAGTTGGTGTCATGTGGGAGTTGTGATGGCTGATTGGCATAGCAGCATAACTGCATACGCATGTAGGCTAGGGGTAGTTAGCCCAAACAGGAGGCTTATTTTAGACTCATCCGCAGTATGCCGACCACGGGTCCCGTTTCAAACGCGGAGAATTGGCTGGTTCCAGGTCGGGGGAGTAGCGTGACGTCCTCTGGAATAATATATCCGAAAACCCGGCTCTCAAAATTTCACTTGGGAACTGGTTCCCCTTACACACCATTGAAAGTGTAGTTTTGAGGCAAACTTGCCATTCGGGGAATAAGGGAACCCCTCTCAACCGTTCCTTGTCAGGACCCGTGGTCACCACGACTCACCAAGGGTAACCACGACAACCTTCAGCTGTAACGACGACAAGTTTGGCGGTAGTCACGACTAACTTCGCAGAGTAAACTTCGCAGAGTACTCTTGGAAGGCCCCGGGGAGCTTCCAGAAGCTTCCCGGGAGCTTCCAGAAGAGTTTCTAGAAGCTCCCGGAAGCTTCCAGGAGGAGCCAGAATACTAAAAGTGATAATTGGACTCAAATTATCACTTTCGTGCTCCCGGCAGCTTCCAGCTAAAGCTTCACGGGAGCTTCCAGAAAGCGTTCCGGAAGCTTCCAGGAAGAGCCGGAATACAGCTAAAGCTTCACGGGAGCTTCCAGAAAGCGTTCCGGAAGCTTCCAGGAAGAGCCGGAATACTAAAAGTGATAATTGGACTCAAATTATCACTTTCGTGCTCCCGGCAGCTTCCAGCTAAAGCTTCACGGGAGCTTCCAGAAAGCGTTCCGGAAGCTTCCAGGAAGAGCCGGAATACTAAAAGTGATAATTGGACTCAAATTATCACTTTCGTGCTCCCGGCAGCTTCCAGCTAAAGCTTCACGGGAGCTTCCAGAAAGCGTTCCGGAAGCTTCCAGGAAGAGCCGGAATACTAAAAGTGATAATTGGAATCGATTTATCGCTTTCGTGCTCCCGGCAGCTTCCAGCAGCTTCCCGAAAGCTTCCAGGAAAGCGTCCCGGCATCTTCCTGCAGCTTCCCGGAGCTTCCAGGAGTGATTTGTATTCTGGGAAGTTAGTCGTGTCTACCGCTAATCTTGTCGTCGTTACAGCTGAAGCTTGTCGTGGTTGCCGCTCAGGTGCTGTCGCGGTTACCCCTGAGGACTTAGTCGCGGTTACCACGGGGTCTCGTTCCTTGTGGTTTAGGGGATCCCGGATCCCCTTCTGCTTGATTCCCCAAACCGCTCATCGAGCAAGAAAATGGACGCAGACGAGCTCTACATTCGCGGGTGCCGAATAGCCAATCAGAGAGCCAAACTGGCATGGATGGATTTTGTTCATTTTTTCTTGGTGGCTCCCAGCCATCCCCTTGGCCTTTCAGCATTTTAGCGTTGAGTGGTAGTTTCCATTTAAGCCACTAAAGTTAAACCTTTGGCGGGGGATCTGAGAGCAGCCAGTTTAGAACCTTCTGCAAGCACCCTTGCAGGAGTGGGAGATGCATGGCGCGGTCTTCTTCGTCTACAGCCGTGCGGGCCAAAAGATGCATCGGGTTGCCTCGCTTTCTGAGTGCCCGGACGATATTTGGGTTCTCCTCCAAAACGGTCAACACTAGGTCCCCAGCCAGGCCTTTTACCAACTCTTTTGGGGGAGGGTTCCCGTACTAAAATAGACTACAGAAACAAGTTGGTACCCTGATTCTATATAACCTCTCTACTGGAGGACCTAGAAGACTATTCCATATTTTTGGCAGACTGATTAACCCAGAGGCAAAGCGCCAAGACATTTGGAGTCTTTTGTTGAGGGTGCCCTTTTTGTGGTGGTTTTAACGGGAAAAAGGAACCACCCATTTTGGGGGAGCTCCCCTATTTTAAGACATTCCCAGCTTGACAAGTCGACCATAGGGACCCTATCAAAGCACCACCGGCGCCACCTTTTTGGAGCGGGACACATTCACAACGGGACACTTGGACACTGAAACCATGTCACGTTCTGTGTACGGATGGCCAAGAGTTGCAGGTCAGAAACGGTTTGTGAACATGTGGCTGAAACGCTATGGCAGCCCCTGTGAAAGGGATGGGCAAACCAGGAAGGGATGCTTCACCACACATTTGGCTTTGTCTTGAATACGGAGACTCACAAAATAGACTAGTTTCCTTTCGTTTCCTTTTAAACCAATCCACAAAACAGTAGCCTCAAAAAATGACACGCCAATTTTCTCGTTGTGGGTAGAGGAAACGTTTGGAGGTCCCCCAATTCAAAGGGGGGGCACCACGACCCTCTACGCTCCGGGTGTTGTTTTGAGGGTGCAAATGAAAATCCATTTCTGGAGTTTCCCTTCCGGACACACCCGGCTACGGAGTAGCTTGCCTTGTTGGGCATGCTGCTGAAGAGCCATACCAGAGCGATGTTGCATGCCTCAATGTGATTCTTCCCTGACTCCAAGTTGACTTGGGATACTCACTGCCCACATGTCTGCAATCTAAACTTTTTGGGAGAGCCATTTTAGTGGCCGGAAAAACTGCAGCAGCTATCAACTTTGTTGTCCAATAGTATTACCGCGTGAAGACAGATGCGTTGTTTGTCTAGGAATGCGGTAATCTATCAAGAAGCACATATGGACTCAGGACTGATCTGCAAGATTTGGGTTCAGTTAATGATTGCTTGCCGGCTCTGAACCTTTTGCATTGGCTGGCTCACATTCAACAACACTAGAACTCAAGAAGTTGCAAGAAGAAGTTTGTGGTGAGGATTTCAGGCCGAAAAGCCTGGAAATTCGGGTCGTCGGGTTTGTTCAAACAAAAATGGCAGCTCCATTTGAAAAGGGTGGCTGGGGGCTTGTAAAGGGAGACCGCGCGACCAAGGCTATTGGATCGCGGACAAGACTGGTTGGGGCGCGGGCCTCGATGCGGCTCCGGCGCCCACCGCTCAACCGCTCAGTTTTATGACCCTCAAACACCAAGTAACACATGGAACAGTTCGATCCGCGGGGAATCGGTCCTGGAATTGGGACCATGTTTTGTTTTTTTGTGTTTAAGGGGTTCCTTCAAAAGGGACCCATTCTCCTGAAAGTCGAACGGTTCCGGCTGCTAACGGGTGGTATGGTACTCATGCTTTTCCTAGTGCTCAGACGAACCCAGCCTTGTGCGCGCGGCCACGGCCACGGCCATGCAAGCTCGCAAAAAATCCCGCGCTCAAGGAGACGTTTTCAACAGGTGGAGGTCACAGGCGTGCATGGAGAAACGGCCTATTCCTCACTTCCTGAGGTCCCGGACTTTAAGCTTTTTGGGCTTGGACCTCAGTGGTAAAGTTTGAACTTGTTTTGGCCAGTTCACTCACGAAGAGAGTAAGAGACTTCTATTCCGAAAACTGACTTGCTTGCACTGCGAGCCACTGTGCTGGTCAAGCCCTTTGCCGCCAAAAAGAAGACGTGAACTTGCACCCGGGGTCATCCTTGAGCGATGCGTGGAGTGGCGACAGGAGCTGCAGATTCACAAGGTCGGAGCCCAGCCTCTTGTCATCCCTTGTGAAAGGATCCCCTTCCTTCACTTGGGGATGCTGGCTTCCATCAGTCCCTTTATATGTCTTGCCCTTCCGTACTTGAGGCAACAAAGCAATCCCTTCACCTGTTTTTCCTACTTCCTCACTTGGGATGCTGTTCCTATCTATCAGTCCCTGCACTCGCCTTCCCTGCATTGCTTTGCTTGGGAGCTTGCTCCTATCATATCCCTTCACTTCTTTAATACATGCCTAGCTAGATTGGTGTTGGAAGTGTGACGAGAGATATGTGGAGCCTGCGCGTGTTTAGCAACAGATGAAGCAAATCGCGCAGAAGAGGAGAGTGATCTTGGGTTGCCTGTCGAAGAAGAGGAGAGCAAATGTTTCTGCACGTGCCAGGTCGTTGGCAGAACGCGCACACACACACACACACACATACATACCAACCAGCTCCTTAAAAAGGTACGCTCCCCAAAACACACATGTAGGTGTGTCTTTTTTTAGGGTACCTCCCCCCCTCCCCCCCAAAAAAACACACACAAATAGTGTTCAATGGTTTTTCTTTTGGAAACAAAACCAATGTGTACCAGCTCCGGCTTTCGCATCATGAATTCCCTGGTAGGGATCGCTCGATACGGATCATGGTACCCGCCCTTGGCCTTAAGGTGTTTATGCCGTTGCCGGAGTTGGGCACCGCTTCCGGTCGCTAATTCAAGCCATTGTGTGGTGACCCAGCAGAGTTTCGAGCGATCAAGTCCCGGCCGGGCGTAGGCACTTGGATCCTCACAAACCCAGGGCGCATGTTCCGTGAGTTTTGGCCATCTCAAAATGGCGAAATCCTAACATGGAGCCTGACAGGGGGTCGCTTTAACTGGAAAAACTGCCTTCCAGGACCCCCCCCCCCCGAACGTCAGGCTCCATGTGAAAAGGGGAGGGTAAATGGTTGTAAGGAAGCCCAAAGGACTCCGATGACCCAGCCACACATCTTGTGCTCATTTCAATCGCCTGGTAGGCAAAATGATCTTTCAGTGGGTGCCCTGAATTCGAATACATCGCATTTTGGAGGGGCACTCAAACCTACTTTCTGGTCCGGTAGTTTCCCTTTGAGCCACCATGTAGAGGGTAATGTTGCGTAAATGGACCCAGTTTACTGGTTGGAACCGCACGCACAGTTGGACCGTCATATCTTGATCTGCCTGTCAATTCGGGGCTAGGGACATGGAAGGCTCTCAAAATATCCACAAAGACAGTCAATTTGTTTTATTGCCCAGGGCTCCTTAAAAGATCTCCATTTTGCAACCATTTGAAACATGTGGCTTTTTCAACACCCAAATAAAGTTGGAAACCACCATATACAAAGCAATGCTCAGGTGTTTTTCATGTAAGGATCCCTGTTGCCCCAAGGTAGACATAAACCCATAATTTCTCCTTCGGGACATGAATCACGAGATTTGAGTCTACCTTGAACACCATACAGTGAACCCTGAGGGTGGGATGTGACTCGCTCTCGTTGCCAAAGTTCACAGGGCCGCTTCGATTTGAATGTCAGCCTCAGGTCTGGATCTTTGGTCTGAGGGCTCCGATCATATGAAGATCAGCGAGCAGGCGGCTGGCGGGGTTTCGCGGAGCCTTCCTTTTTGCCATGGCACCAGGGTCTCTTGAAGAGGAAGCTGATCTTTGAGATATCCTCTGATCCTATGTTCGGAGGAAGGGGACAATCTACATTGGGAGAAATCGGCAAGAATTGAAGCACGCGCATCCCTCAAGCATGGATCATTTGCGGGTAATTTAGACGGAGAAAGCAGACATTGATTCAGGTTCCACCCAGCTTCCAGAAACCGCGAAAGCTGGACAATGGTCTAGGAGCGAGAAATAAGCCCAAGGACGTTCTCGATTTAGTTTGGGCAACTTGTTTAGGGCACTGACTTGGGTCAAATACTAAGTCACAATCAGTCCTGACTCTTGGGGCAAGTAATGATATTCACCTGCGTGGTCCCCACCCCTCAAGGTCCTTCAACATGGACCTGAAAAAGACGGTCGCCCAAAGGGAGGTTCCTCTACAAATACGAAGGCTTTCGGCGCTGTTTTGGCTTCAGGAGCTCAGACCGCAATTCTGGTTGCCAGGGTACAGCCCACAACCTGAGAAAAGCAGGGACTGGTGGAAGGGACGGCATGGAGCAAGGAACTCCTTCGCTGACAAACCTCAAAGGGTACTCCAAATTCTGGAGAGATACCTTTTGCTTGAGAATCACAGCCAGGTTTTGGGAGGGGAACTACTTGTCAGGGTGAACAGCTGCTTGATGAGGCTTGAGTATCAAGACGTACCTGATGTTTGTGCAAGCCCCTCGTTTCTGCCCAGCCATCTGCCCAAATGAGCTCCCAGTGATCCGGAGCAGCTCCAAGGAAGGGTTCCACAAGGTTCCAGGGTTGCTGTTGGGGATGCCACCCGGGCTTGTTTGCAAATGTGGGAACCTCCCAAATGTGGGTTTCCTCCTTTGAAACCACCCCAAAAGGGGTACTTTTCCAAACTCGTTTTCCTCTGAGTACGGAAAGAAGATGGGGCCTTTCTGTCTTGCTTTGTGGGATGGCCAACAGGCGGGTTGGGCCCTGGACCCATGGGCTCAAATGCATTTAGATGGCTTGAATTCTTTCTGAGAGGATCAGGAGGCTTCTCAAAAAAAACACTGTCGGCCCCCTTGAGCTGAGCTCGTCTAAGGCAAAACAAAAGATGAAGCATTTGAACATCTGGTTTTTGGTGTGCAGCTTCCGAATGAGAACACTTGGTGTTTCAAAGGGCTCCGTCTTGGTCGATCTGGGCGAAGGAGAGCCAGGATCATTCATCCTCCCAGACCTCCAGGTGCAAATCCATTATTTCGCAGGGGCTAAGGCCTTAACAATCAACTACCCCCAACAAAAGAGTGCCAATCTTTGCCCATGCCACGGACAAATGGTCTGCGCCCCTCATCAACCAGGGTGACTGCACGTTCCGAGGGAACAATAATGGGAACCCCGCGTCAATAACTCCTGGGTGATTCGTAGGGGTGGTGTCACCCTTTTAGCGGCAATCCGGATCACTTTTGGAGGTGCCACCCCCTACTCAGGGGATGGGTTCTACTTAGATCAGGGGTTATAACCAGCGTGTCACTTTTTTGAGAGTACTTTTTTTTTCTCGGTGGTTTTCAACATGGATTCAAACGACACCCACAGGGAGATCACCATTTTACGGGGTCTCCGAGAAGAAAAAAAAGAAAAAGAAAAAACAAACAGATCTGGGTGAAACAAAACGACCTTACACGACCTCACCCCAAATGGTGGTGTATGGGGGGAATTGCCCCCAACCACCGCAAGTTGCAGGTTGGGTGAAATACTGTGGATGGACGAAATCCTGCACCACTTTGAAACCATGGGACACCATTGTTCGTTGGTATTTACAGGGGAATCAGCATTCCAGGGTTTTTTATGCAGTGCAGGATGTCATCTATCCACAGTACACTTCACCCAGACAGATCCACACCTCTGGTGTGTCCTTCACAGGCCCCCAGGCAACGCCACGCGCCGAGCGCGCCGAGCGCGCCAGGCCCAAGCTGTGCCAGTGCCCGCCACTGGCGTGTGGGC
The DNA here is from genome assembly GCA_963377175.1 of Effrenium voratum. Taxonomy (NCBI): domain Eukaryota; class Dinophyceae; order Suessiales; family Symbiodiniaceae; genus Effrenium; species Effrenium voratum. The sequence goes on along the minus strand of CAUJNA010003548.1, from coordinate 167,156 downwards.
TCCAAGGCCTTCCTGGCAACTTGAAAATTGTAGGCGAAGCGACCTTCTCGTTTTTGTTGTTGTTTCTGTTTGTTGTTGGTATTTGGGATTGTGTTTGTCATTTTTATTTTTTTTTTTAAACTTATTTGTTCATGCAAGTGTTCTTTTGGCAGGTCACCGCCCACAAGTTGGGAGACACTTCTGGTAAAGGTCCCAAAAGGTTGACCTTTGATTGAGTGAGTAGTAGGTAACCCCTCGATCCATTTGCCTTCTGGTTTTTATGTCGGGTGGGTGAACCCCGCTTGGTTGCCAAAACAGGGAAATTAGTTAAACACTGGGTGCGTAGATGAGGGGTCGAGAGGGACCAGCCGGACGCAGGCGTGGAAATCCGCCTTCTCATTTCCTTTGGATTTCGGTCGACCATTTTGATACCAGGCGTTGATTGCAACTCATGGTTCCCCCATGCTTTGTGCCGAAAATAGAGTCCATTCTGTCAAGCTAAGCATGAAGGTGCTTTACTTGGACGGGAATTATTCTTATCAACGTGCAACGTCCTTGTGAACCAACAAGTGACTTGCGGAAAGGACAATTCTGGCATGAAGCAGAAACAAAAGTGCGTCCCTTTTCTCAGTTGTTCAAAGCCGACCTGTTGACCTTTTGGTTTTCCCATTTTGGTCCATGAGACATGGCCCCAAAAGGTGAACCTAGTTTCAAGTCCTTTGGGCAACTGAGTTTTTCTTTCAAGGGAAACAATTTTTGCCATTGTTCAAGGCCCCTTTTGGGGAGGGATTCCTTTAAAATGATTTCCTGGTCCGGCAGATTTTCCTACCGTGACCTTTTGAAGAGTTCCTTTCCACCAGACTAAGCATTGAAACGACTTGAGGGTGGGTGCTAAGTAGCTGACTTTTTTTTTCCAAGAAGACCAACGGGGTGCGGATAACTGCTTGATTTTCCAGACCCTGGATTTGACTTCCATGATCCGGTCCCTGGTTTTGGCTCGAGCACGTGTGCGTCGCTCAGGCTTGGCAGCCCCAAACGAGCGAGGACGCCTTTTCGCCAAGCGACGAACATGGGATTGGGTGACTTCCTGAGTTCCTGGAAATTTAGTCGCTGCTTGGGTGTATCTTGAACATTTATAAGAGGAAGCTCTAAGGGCTGAATCACGTGCTCATGGAGTGTTTGGTACTGCTGTGTGCCCCTTGAATACCCCTGACATGCCCCATACATGTAGATTGCTGCCGCGCGAATTTGAAGGGACTTGATGATTGGGGCACGTCCCCTGTAGTAGATGCAGGGGCATACTTTGGTTTCTCGGCCAGAAACTGGCCTTCCAGCCTGCAAAGAAGGGCCGCACCGGGGACAGTCTTTGCTACTGCAGACGTCTCCACGCTGACCGAAGGCCTGAAGGCGCAGGTCAAGGATCCAACCCTCGGTGGCAACGCTCCAGGCTTCGAGGAACACTGCTACGAGCAGAACAAGACATTTTCAGCTCGGTCCGGAACCTGGGTCTCTGCCGCCCGAAGCGCGCTGGACTACTTCAAGGGCAGGACTCTCGAGCTTTCGCTCGGGAGGAGCGTGACAGCCGCCGAGGCTTCCCTTGCAAAGTCTAAGGCTTTGCGAGCATGAAGCAAGTGAAGCAATTGAGTTATGTGGTTGTTTATGCCACCCAAGCTCATGTTTGCGCCGCCTGAAACTTTGTTTTTTTCTTTCCAAACTGCACTTGGACGCCTGTTTTTGTTTTGCTAGATTGAGTTTGTTTGAATCGTTTGTGCAGGGAGTTGGCCTTAACCAAGAAACTAACTTTCGCGCATGACAGTTTGTTTCGACCCCAGACACTCTAGTTCGCTCTGAGCAAGAGAGACCTTAGCATCTCCAGTCGGAAATACAAGCGCTTTCCCGAACAGTTTGTTTCATGGTTGGTAGATATATGTCAAACTAACTGCTACCTCAACCTGAGTGTTTTTAAAGGAAACCATGGCTTTCCCATGGCTGTGCGGAATGTCTGTTTCTGTCAAGGAAACTGACATTGGGATGGAGGGCACGCGTGCGTTTTCTGCGTGGTAAACTCACTTGGGTGGAAAAGGTTTGTTTTGAGGAGAAATCGTTTACCTGGCACACCCTCATTTGCTCCTTTGCAGGCAACTGAAGTCGACGGCCTTATTGGTACACCTACTGCGAAAGCAACAAAGACACACACACACACGCGCGAATACAAAACCCAGGGTGTTCCTGGTTGGTTTCTCTCCCCAAAGCAAACCTTTCCCGCCCAAGTTATTCCCCCACGCATGCAACACACATGTCCTCAGTCCGAACGATAGTTGCCTCGGCGGACACAAATGTTTCGCGGCCTTGAAGAGGTATGTGTTACCTCTCGAAAAGATAAGCCTTTCTTCAGCTAGTTACAGCTAGTTTGTTTGTTTCTGAAGGGCGGAGGGTCAAGGCACCTTTGACAAGGTTTGTTCAAGCTCTAAAAGGTCACGGCGTTGCTAATGACCACGCTGCTTTTGACCATGGCGACCAAGCACGTTTACCACAATTCCTGCGTTTTATGAACATTTCGTTGCATCGTTGACACGCACCATGTTTATTTTGTTCCATTTTTACCATGGCTTTGACAAGAAAGGGCCAAATCGCCTGAGAATAGCAGCACTTCGCGCTGCTGGCCAACACGCACGTTTCTTGAGGCTGCCAGCCTCTTTTTTTTCAAGGCAACTTCTCAAAGCGGATGATGGTGCAGAAGTGAAGTTGATGACCAACCAACGTCGGGATAGAACAAAACAGGCAGCATGCAAAGCCGGGGTAAGCGGGGAGCGGGCGCGCGAGAGCGTCAGCCAGGCAGCGCGAAGACGCGGCAGTGCAGCAGGTAACCGACACCAGGACAAAGGGCTTCGAGCAGATATCGCACCAACAGATGCCGCAAAATGCGCGAAAGGATCAGACGAACTACCAGCGAAAACTTCAAAGTGAGCGTCCAACAAGAACGGATCACACGTCCAAAATGCCTGGAACCACGAGTCAACAATGGGGCAGGGTGCACGCGACACGCAGCAGCAGAACGTACGCAACACAAAGAGCGAGAACAAAATGATGACCCATGGTCCTGGAGCCAAAGGTTGGGCCAGTGAATGCCTCAGGGGTGAAAGACGCATCTGCAGCAGTTGAGCGGGTGTGCTTATCATGCCCCCCCCCAACCCCCCCCCCCCCAGAACCATGTTATTTTGTAATCCGGTAAAAGAGCAGGCTGGTCTGCAGCAGTTGGGCGGGTGTGCTTATCATACCCCCCCACCCACCCCCCCTCCCCCCCCGGCCCACCCATCGCCCCCCCGAACCATGAGGCATGAACGCAGGGATGAACGTCCAAAAAACAAAGAACTCCACGGGGTCGTTAAGGACGCCGTGAGCTAAAACAAGCATCACAAAGTCAAACCCCGAAGCTCTTGCTCCGACATCTACTCGTCCCCAGGGTTACAAATTCATGCCAGGTGCCATGTTTCTGCGAGACTATGTGAATTTTGCATGCCGGGTGCAACTTGGCTCATGCTGTTTGTGCGGACCAGTGCAGAGAATTGCCATGAAGGTCCTCGAAAGCTTTTTACTCAGATTGTTTCTCTGCAAAAAGCAAATCCATAGTTCTGGAAAAGCAATCGGAAAAGCACTCCTCATTTCCCTTTCTGCTGGGTCGGCTGGGCAAAAAATCGCAGGACAACCAAACGCCCCACCTGGCCCGGAGCTCAAGGATTTTCATGGACTAAAGGGGGGGCGATTCTGGCTGAGCCCAGGGCTTGCCACGGAGCCCTTGAAACGGACCTTAGGCCATAAGGTTGACCCCATATTCCCGTCAACCAATCTGTTTCGTGCTTTTCTGTGGGTGACATGTGGTTGGAATCAGACCACTTTTGGAGGGCCCCCCCATCCCCCTATTAAGTAAACTGGTTGGTTGATCAATATGGGGTCAACACTAAGGGGTGGATAGGTGATAGCCCTTGACTCCTCCTCTACCTCCGTCATCGTTGGTCCATGAAAGATAGCAAGTCCAAGGCCTGTTGCTCCTAGAAGGGGCGCTACAAGCTACCATGTCTGCAGGATTGTAGGTGACGCAACTGGGCATGTTGTTCTTTATCCTATTTTATTTTCTTTCTTGCTGGAGATGGCCGCTTTCTCCGTTGCTTTCGAAACAGGTTCCAAGGAAATCAACAGATGAAACATGCCCAAATAGGCTCTTTCCTAAGGTAACCCCCTCACCAGTTGGAAAGCAGAGGGGATGTCCATCTCCGGCCCCAGCCGCTGATTTTACAATTGCCCAACTCAAACTTATTGACTCAGATTCCCCTTAATCGGTTTGGATTTGTGGGGTTTTGAACCCCTTAATCGCCAAGTGGGACAGGCACCCCATAAGGTTCAAACCAAACTACCAACTGGGGGTAAGGTTTCGCTTTCCCAGTTGCCCTTTGTCCTTTCTTGCCTTCAGTAGGGGTTGCGTCCTTCCTTGAATGAGAGCAAACTGAACCATGTCCTGTGGTTTTTCAGGGGATTGCCAGGTCCATTACCATCCTCTTGAAGTCCTACTGAAGACAAACAAGTTGCTTCAGTTCGATTGCAACAAATGAGTGTATGTTATTTTGCCAAGAGGTTGCCCGGGTTCTTGCCATTCTGGGGCCGGTTGGCATCCCACCAAAACCATTTGTCCGTGACGAGGGGTGCATCGGCTTCGTCATGCCACCAAATGGCATTTCCACAGGAAATGCAAAGAGATGGACCTGCACCGCGAGTCGATACACATGGAGGCCGAGCTGAAGGCGGACGGATGTGCAAACGCGCCGCAGTACCACAACATTGGTCCGCGAGACGCAGAGAAGAAGGCTTTGCCCAAATGTGGCTGCGCCGTGGCTGACAAACGCACTGCGGGCAGTTGAAAAAACACAACTTATTTCAGGGCAATTTGTGCAAGTGACTTGCCGAACATGCAGCCCCCCCCCCTCCAAAAAAAGAAAGAACCTGCCATTAAAGAGCCCTCAACGCAACAGGTGAGGTTGAATAAGTTTATGCCGTATACTTGTGCATGTGTAAGGTCAGTGTGAATGAACAACGACGGGCTCCTTTAATCTCAGTTTGTCTCGATCAGGTACCAGTGCCATCATTGTTGCAAGAAAACAAGGCTTGGCATGTGTCCAGTCATGATTTTAAATTGCGGACTTTTTTGTTCGTGCCAGCTCCAACCCTTAATGTTGACCCAGGATTGAGAAACCCGCCCCACTATTGAAGGGGTGTTCCCTCCAAAAGTGATGACTCCCCACTAGAAGGGGACATCCCCCTATTACTCAACCAGGGGTTTATTGGCATTAAGTCCCACAAACCAGAAGGCAACATGAGGGTCAACCAACAGGCGTGGGGGTGGCAAAATGAACGGGTGAAGTCGCCTTGCCAGCCACGTCAGGGTTATTGAAACAGCATATCCCAAAACCTGATTTTCTTCAGGGAGATCCTCTAGACCAGCTTGTAAAGGTAAAGCTAATGTGTTGCACTGCCCCAAACGGGTATGTCGTTGTTGTGAGGGGATTTTCAGAAGCGTGGTTTGGTTTTCCCTGCAGTTTCTCTTCAAAACCATCCACCCAAATTTTCAGATCCCAGCTGGTATCCTTGAAGGGACTTTGAGACTCATCTCGAAAGCCTAAGGCACTGATGCACTTGCACTCGGAGCAGATTGACCTTCGCCTGTTGGGCTGCCCATGCGATCGGAAGAGTCGCAGATGTGTGCGACTCGAGTAAGACAAGTCAACTTGGGAGCCATCCAGTTCCTCAGCTTTCTAGCTTTTCAGCTGGTTTAGTGGTTGGGTTTCCATTTCACCCACTAAAATTGAAACTTTTAGCGAACAGCCCAGATAATTTGTTCGCCTTGACCCGGCGGAGGGTGATTGCTTCGTTGTTTGCTTGACCTGGGAACTCAAGCTTTGCTGCAATTTCGCATTGGTGGGTTGATACTTGCTTGGAAACCAGGGCTAAGTCGGGTAGGGTAGACAACTCTCAACATTCCCATGCCTCTAAAGGGGCGAGGAATAAGGGAACGCATTTGTTGTTGTTTGTTAGCTCATCTCAAAGACATAATCTTCTTGCGTTGCCCCCCATGACTTCCTTTTTAGCTGCGGGTGCCAACATTGTGATATTGGGGATGGACGAAATCCTGCACCACCTAAGAAACCCTGGAATGATAATTCCCGATTCCTCTGTAAATGCCAACAAACAATGGTTTCAACCATTGTTTCCAAGTGGTGCGAAATGGATTTCGTCCATCCACGGTATCAAGGATATGGAACTGTCAAATCTGTGGCGCAGAGTTGCGTAGAAGTTGAGAACATCCACTCCTGTACCTGAATGGCTTGTGTGGGCACAAGGGCAGCGCATCCTCAGTCTACATGGAGTTTTTTAGCCAACCGGCGGTCTCTCTGAACAGCACGTGTTTCTTGCAAGCTCCCCGAGCCCTGAGAAGAATTAGGTACATTGGCATTGTTTTTTTTGACAACCTCCGAACCCGGAGAAAAGCCTGTGAAGTTGCTTGGCTTGGAGAAACCCCACGATCCTTCAGAAGTACCAATGCATTTGAAGGTCTCCTCGCAATCCCGCCTAGAAACAATGGAAACACAGCACAACAAATCAACACCAAACAAACAAAACAAGGACTGATAAAACAGACGGGCAGATAAACAGACAGACATGCAGACAGACTGACAAACCGGCAGGCAGGCTGGCAAGCATGCAGGCAGAAAAACAGACAGACAACCAAACAAACAGACAACAGACAAACAGCCCTCGACCTGCAAGCAAGAGCGGCAAAATCGGCGATCGTTTGTCCCTGTTCTGTATGTCATATTATATATATGTATACGTAGGCTCTTGGTAGGTATGTTTGTTTGGATATCTGCGGCTGTTATTTTCGACAAGAGAGAGCACACACGTACACACAGTTTCCTTCTTCGAGCTTATTCTTTGCTCGGCGCTGCATCATGCATCATGCGCGCGTGTGTGTGTGTGTGTGTGTGTGTGTGTGTGTGTGTGTGTGTGTGTGTGTGTGTGTGTGTGTGTGTGTGTGTGTGTGTGTGTGTGTGTGTGTGTGTGTGTGTGTGTGTGTGTGTGTGTGTGTGTGTGTGTGTGTATGTGTGTGTGTGTGTGTGTGTGTGTGTGTGTGTGTGTGTGTGTGTGTGTGTGTGTGTGTGTGTGTGTGTGTGTGTGTGTGTGTGTGTGTGTGTGTGTGTGTGTGTGTGTGTGTGTGTGTGTGTGTGTGTGTGTGTGTGTGTGTGTGTGTGTGTGTGTGTGTGTGTGTGTGTGTGTGTGTGTGTGTGTGTGTGTCTGTGTTGTGTGTGTGTGTGTCTGTGTGTCTGTGTGTCTGTGTGTGTCTGTGTGTGTGTGTGTCTGTGTGTGTCTGTGTGTGTCTGTGTGTGTGTGTCTGTGTGTGTGTCTGTGTGTGTGTCTGTGTGTGTGTCTGTGTGTGTCTGTGTGTGTCTGTGTGTGTCTGTGTGTGTCTGTGTGTGTCTGTGTGTGTCTGTGTGTGTCTGTGTGTGTCTGTGTGTGTCTGTGTGTGTCTGTGTGTGTCTGTGTGTGTCTGTGTGTGTCTCTGTGTGTGTCTCTGTGTGTGTCTCTGTGTGTGTCTCTGTGTGTGTCTCTGTGTGTGTCTCTGTGTGTGTCTCTGTGTGTGTCTCTGTGTGTGTCTCTGTGTGTGTCTCTGTGTGTGTCTCTGTGTGTGTCTCTGTGTGTGTCTGTGTGTGTCTCTGTGTGTGTCTCTGTGTGTGTCTCTGTGTGTGTCTCTGTGTGTGTCTCTGTGTGTGTCTCTGTGTGTGTCTCTGTGTGTGTCTCTGTGTGTGTCTCTGTGTGTGTCTCTGTGTGTGTCTCTGTGTGTGTCTCTGTGTGTGTCTCTGTGTGTGTCTCTGTGTGTGTCTCTGTGTGTGTCTCTGTGTGTGTCTCTGTGTGTGTCTCTGTGTGTGTCTCTGTGTGTGTCTCTGTGTGTGTCTCTGTGTGTGTCTCTGTGTGTGTCTCTGTGTGTCTCTGTGTGTGTCTCTGTGTGTGTCTCTGTGTGTGTCTCTGTGTGTGTCTCTGTGTGTGTCTCTGTGTGTGTCTCTGTGTGTCTCTGTGTGTGTCTCTGTGTGTGTCTCTGTGTGTGTCTCTGTGTGTGTCTCTGTGTGTGTCTCTGTGTGTCTCTGTGTGTCTCTGTGTGTCTCTGTGTGTCTCTGTGTGTCTCTGTGTGTCTCTGTGTGTCTCTGTGTGTCTCTGTGTGTCTCTGTGTGTCTCTGTGTGTCTCTGTGTGTCTCTGTGTGTCTCTGTGTGTCTCTGTGTGTCTCTGTGTGTCTCTGTGTGTCTCTGTGTGTCTCTGTGTCTCTCTCTGTCCCTCTGTGTCTCTCTGTGTCTCTCTGTGTCTCTCTGTGTCTCTCTGTGTCTCTCTGTGTCTCTGTGTCTCTGTGTGTGTGTGTCTGTGTGTCTGTGTGTCTGTGTGTCTGTGTCTCTGTGTCTCTGTGTGTCTGTGTGTTTTTCCCCTTTTCTTCCGTCGTGGCTCTAGCTTGTAAAAGGAGGTATCTGGGAGTGCTTGGTGTCATGGTTAACTCACCCTGGTTTCAACGCCACTGTTTCTAGCTGCCCACGCATCGTGGAATTAAATAATCAGAGTCTTACAGCCTCTTGTCCACTTCAATGATCGTTGCAAATCGGATAGTTGGGAGGGCTATGTGAACAGAAAGGCACAGTCAGAATACAGCATCTTGCAAGCACAGGTTGAAAGAGCTTGCAGGTTTGGTCCGGTCATGCAGCGGTTTTGGTGTCCGGTGGAGGGATGTTTGAAAATGAGGGAATGTGCTTCTATGTGAGGTACGTGCAAACACATGAAAACGTTCTGCCATGGAGTGGATTCTCAAAGAAATGAGTGAACTAGCCCAAACCCTTGCACAAGGTGGGGATGAACCGGTTCCGTTGTGATCCTTGTTTCCTTTTTGGGCTGCCTGATGACTGCCCTTGAATAGCACAGATTGTGGGTTGGCCTGCACTGCGTTACTGGGGCAGCTAAGCACTGGGACTTCAAGTTTGCAATCTGAGGAAAGACTTCGATTTGGAGACAGTGACTTGCTGGTGCTCAGCGGGGAACCCGTATGGCATCCTTTCTTGGGGAGTCTCAAAACGGTTCATGTCTCATTCCCTGCATCTCTCGCACCAGCAAGGGGAACATTTCCCTTCCCGACCCAGGCTTGAGGGAGGCTGCAAGAACTTGGCAGGCGGGAAGGGCGCGGGGGGGGGGGGGTGACTCAGATGCGACCGCTTTTGCCTGTCACACCCGTTCAGCAGGTTCCAAGAAGAAGGGGACCAGCGTGCATCAAAGAGGCACATGTGCAACATCCGAAAGGAATCCATTGGTTTGAACCTATTTGGGGGTCTCCCAACTAAGAGTCCCAACTGCCTCTGTCCTCGAAGGGTTGGTTTCAGGCTCAGGGGCACAGGGGGAGTCATGACTTGAGTGACGTGTTGATCGTGTCTCATTTGGCCATGTTTTAACAGCAACCTCTGTGGCAACGTGGATGTGCAACTTCGTTTGTGTCAGATGGCGGATCGCATTTGGCCCATTTCAGAATGTCCGAACATACTGTATGAGGTTGCCTCAAAATATGGGACCCTCCAACTTGGTGATTTTCCTTGTGCCGTCCTTGGACACCACCTCAGAAAGGGAACCCTTTAAAGGAGAGACCGGTAGTTGGACCTGAAAGATGCGTGGCTGGCCTTTGTTCCGTTTAAACTCGTACCCAGTTTCACGCACTGTTGCGTCATTCAGACCATTTGGAGGGCTGTTGTCTGGATGCCTTTTGACACGCTTTGTTGGAAGCAAAGCGACTCGTCTCTTTTTGGGGCAGTGTTTTTCGGGGGTACCCGTTTTACCCTGGTTTAAAGGGAAGCCAAAAGGAGAACCAACATGTTGGGGCCCTATGTTGACCTATAATATATGGTGTGGGAAGTCTCACAGGAGCCCTCGATTCTCACCGAAACGTTCAAAATCAACCCTCGCGCTGTGTTGCGTCTGGCTCCTCTTAGCTCTGGGATCATGGTCTGAATGGTTATCGATAGTACCTTTTACTCTTAATCATGCAGCTCAAACCATGTGTGCCGCGGGTAGTAGTCAACCTGGTTACTTTGGGTTTGATCGACTTGCTCACTAAGCCCTTCATTCTATCTTTATGTCAGGGGAAGAACGACCATGAGCAACACAGCCACCGATCCGTTTACGGACGGACAAATTGAGGGCTTCCATTCAGCCTCACGTCTCTCAGAAGACCTGCATCCTGGGGTGAAGACATTTACCCTCCCACCAAAGGGGAACAAACCGTACGGGTCCCTTTTTGAGGACAGTGGTCTTTCAGCTCCCATCTTGAAATAGTGGATGGGAGAGGTAGTCGTTGAGAGGGCCAGTTTAGCCAGTGGTATCGCAGAAGTGGCAGCAGGCAATGTCCACAATTTCGTTTCGAATTTGACTTGCGTGTTTACGAGTTCTTTTGTTGTGTGAGTCCATTCTTCGGCTGATCTATTTCCGGGCCCTCTCTGCAGATATATGTGGAGCATCGGCATTCCGCATTCCTGCTTTCTGAGTTGGAGTAAGTAGCCGGACAGGTTGAAAAGGAGTTCCTTCCAGAATAAAGTTTGCTTTTTGACCTGCTTGGAGGAAAAACCGTGGGTGTACTTGCGTTCCATGGGAATTCACCCCGTGCTTCTGCAGGTGGGGGGCTACCATCTCTTTTGGAAGGGATGCCATCTTTCCGCCTACATCGGGGCTGCCAAACAATGGGTTAGGGGGCGGGGATAGGAAAAGGGGCGGACAGGCAGCAACCGCGTTCGGGTTGGTTTGAACATTGACCAACAGGTACGACAGTCTTCACAAGATGAATGTTCTTGTCCCCTCCTTGCAGGGGTCCTTCTTTCCAGAAAATTAGCGATTGAATCAAGCTGTGGTTGCAAGGAATGGGGATCAATCCCTGGAATTAGAGAACCCACCAAAAGATGCGATTCTCGAGGGAACCCGCAACAAAAACAACACGTCGTTTAAAAAATGAAAGAGCGTAGCCTCCTGTCCACTACCGTGGAACCTCACAGGGGGTCCTTTCAAAGGAAACTGGTCTTCCAGGAGCCCTCAGTCAGGTTCCATAGGTGGCAGGGTAAGCCTGTCTGAAACTTTGAATGCAAGCCCAAAGCAACTTGTAGGTTTCCCCTTTAAAAAATGCAGGCGGTTTCCCCCATGGGATACGAGCCTTTCAGGGCTTGTTTCAGGCGTCTGGTGGCACCACTCTGAAGGTTGGTTTCCCAAACAAAAAAACAATTGCTTGTAGGCATTCCACTCATACAATTCCACTCAGGAGGTTGATTGCTGAAAGAATAAACAACGCCTACCAATTCCAGAAAACACTGTGAACAAATTCCCCCCCACCCACCCCGCCGCGCTTTCTCCTTTTTTCAGCGCCAGGGTGGTACTGGCGCCCCGGCAGTGGGGAGCAGCTCACAGCCTGGCCAGGAGCTCAGGGAGTGACGTCTGCCCTGGGGTTTCCTTGGGGATCCGTGGCTGCGTCTTTTTTTGGGGGTACCCCTTTTTTGGTGATTTTTGTGGGGGGGGGGGGGGGGCGGGGGCCAAAGCTTGGTGGCTTTTCGTTTATAGTTTTCTTTAGAAACCAAGAAAAAAAAGGGTACCCTTAAAAAACAGTCACATCCCCATTAGTTCATCAAATGTCTGAGAAACAGCAAGTAGACAGGGTTGCTCAAAGTCAACTAGGGATTTCATGGCTCTCTGGTGTGACCACAATGCCCGAAGAGACCGTGTGAGAACACCTGCGTGTTCCATTCCACCGACAAAAGGTGATTGAGGGGGCAAGGAGCAGCCCAGTCTGGATGGGAGCTTCATAGCACTGCCAGAACAGCTGACAGGGCTCTTCAAAGTCAATCCGCAAGATCCTTTTGACGGATGGCGTTTTTCCAACTACGGAATTGCGGATTCGGATGAGAGATCCCCACCATGTTGAAATGCGGAATTTGATGTTCTCTATTCATCGGCACCATTCTCCCTTATTTTGTGAGCACAGTCTGTGCTCTTGCTTCATTGTTTTGCAAATGTTCCGGTTCACTGCTTCATGAACAAGTCTCAATGCTGTTTTTGGCCCAAAAACTTCTCCCCTGGAGAGTAGCGTGGAACCCACAATTATGATTCTTCCCGTTGAACAGATTGTTGCGTCCTAGTTGGAAGCGAGCCATTTGTATTACGCTTGTTGAAGGAAACCACGGCTATCTGCCAGATTGTGTATGATTCAACCCATAGCTCTTTTTTGGAAGGTGCATCTACTAGGTCCCCAGTAGTGCCCTTTTACCCTTTTTGGGGGAGGGTTTCCCTACTAAAAAAAGACTACAGAGAAAAGGGTGCCCTTATTCTAACCTCTCTACTGGAGGACCTAGTCTATTATTGGGGTCCTGTAATGCCCAAATTTTACTGCCATAGTTGGGATGGACCCCCTATTTTGCTGCCTGCGAAGTTGGAACGCTCGCTTCTCTGGATGTGCTTTCGAGACCACTAGGATTCAGGAGTCGTATACCCCAGGTCTTTAGCTGCTACTTAACCACTGTATGATGGTAAGCAATGCTCCTTAGGCGACCTGGTTGTAGGGATTTTTTGGGGACAGAAACACGATCTTCAGAGTTCTTGGTGTTGCGCTTTAGACGGCTCGCACATAGCTGTTTTCGCTGAATGGGGTAATGATTAGGGGAGATACAATGACTCCCCTGCTTTACTTCCCCCTTGCTTTGAACTCAAAGAATGCCTTCAATCACCGAAAAGGCCCATTGCGCTTTTTTGGTTGACTGTAGTTCGGGTTGAACCGAGGAGAAGTGAGTTAAATGCTCGAATATATGATTTGTTATATTGCGTGTGTGTTGTAGAACTAGTATTCTGCGGAAATGAAAAGCAGCACGCACAACAACTGTAAACACCATTTTTTGGAATGGAGGCTCAGTACGTTCAGATTCTTTGCACCCCTCAAAGGCTCTTGATCCCTGATGGGGGTGGCTATGGTTCAGGACCCGTCAACATGCCAAACATGGCAACCGGGAAAAGGATTCTTAAGGGAATGACCCGTATGGGTTGCCCTATGCGGCGAAAAACGGTTGTTGCTTTGTGTTTGTTCCCCTTTCACACAACACCGGAAAGGATGGCTGGTGGCAGCTGGGCACTTGGGTGAAGTGTCTTTTTGGCAACCCAGCCTCTTGGAGCCTTGTTTGGGAGTCCACTTTCCCCCCCCACCCCCCGCCGCCCTGCGCATTTTACGTTTTGGACCTCTGGTTGCACCTGGTGCGCCAGCGGCTGCGCCGCCGCGCCGTGTAGGTGGGGCTCCAAAGAGGTGGCAGCCTCGGCCCGTGAAGAGAGGACCTCCGAAAACGCGCGCGCGCGTTTGGCCCCAAGAGGAGTTGGGGTTGTGAATAGTTTTTGCTGGCTTTGAGTTGATTGAAGAGGGGGTGACCCAGTTTTTGGGTTGAAGAGATCGTAAAGTTTGTGGTGCGATAGGCAGGGAATGACAATGAAACTGAGAGCTGAGAATGAACCGGTTTTGGAGATTCCCTGAAAGGAAACCATAGGGGGTTGGTTGTCTGGGTGATTCCCTCATTGCCTGCTGAGCACCAGCAAGCAAATGAGCGATTTGGGGTTATGTTTCGAACCAATCGCACACCTTTGGAGGTTTCCATCCACCCTGTGCATTTACGTTTCTTGTACCTCAACTGTCGGTGACGTGACCTGCAAACATGCAAATGCATTGTTTGGGGCTGCAGCCTTTCTTAAACAATAAAAGGGGCTGTGAGAGGCGTTGTCATGTTGCAAGATATGGGAGGGGTTCAGCTAAAAGCAGCGGGTGAACCATATTGTGTGCTGTCGCAGTTGGCCGCGTTGCTCCAACACATGTGTTTTCCTTGTAGCCAAAAAGGGAGCAGACATGTATGGGCAAGGGTCCAGATAAAGCGTTCTTTGAGATGGGTCGCCCTTCCATAGAGTTCTGAGTGGGAATACTAACATAGGTTCCTGAAACATAACGAACACAACATGAAGCCACATGCCTGCCCTTGCATGTTGGGCTCGGAGCGACCCGTTCCTTAATGGCTATTCGTATGGACCCAATGCCCCCATGGCCATTTGGGGCTACTCGCTCAGGCTGACGAGCCTGAGGCTGGGACGCTCACGCCGTGTTTTGGTGGTTCGAAATGAGGTCCCGAAGGAATGTTCGGCTTGCTTTGGGTATCCTTAGCAGAACTCATCCAAAGATGGGCCGTACTGAAGTATACGACTTCAGGTTGGGTTGGGCTTCCTTACACGTTCTTTCGCTTGTCTTGAAAAGTCATCACATCTAAAGGGCCCTGCAAACGTTTGGCTTCCTTTTGGTTTTGACAAATATAATTTTCTTGTTTTTACAAGCACATGGAAACCAGCTGAAGGCTAAGCCCTTCCAAAGCGGATCCAGCCTTTGAGCCCTGTCTTAGTAATTCCAAAAGGTGGACCTATGTTTGCGTCCCTTGGCGGGCTATTCTTTGGGCGGTAAGACGGGGGAGCTCAAGGCAGGCACAGTTGGGCGACGTCAGTATGGGGGTTAAAACGACACCCGAGAAGAAGTTTCTTTTGGGAGGCCTTAAGGTGGGGTCGGTGAAGCTGAATAGGTTGCCCGGAATCATTTGTTCAGCCATTCACATGGAGGGGGGGTTGTCAAAACAATCGGGGCTCGTTTTTGGTATTCCTTGAAACGATCACGGGTCCAAACAGAGGGTCCCAGCCTCTGAGTTTTCAGTGAGGCGCGCAACCAGAGCTTTGCTTCACTTTGACCGAGAATGAGCGGCGCAACCTGGGGGGTGTTGCTTTTGGTCTCTTTGTGGCAGGAACCACATTTTCATTGATTTTCAAAGATCACCTTGAGGCCACCAAGTGGCCGGAGGGGAAATCTAGGGACCTGTACTTCCTACGGGGTGAAAGGGTGCTTTGACCCTTACGCGGACAAACATGGCCGGACACACACTTTTCGAGCCGGGTGTGGGGCAAACAGCTGTTTGTTTTGCAGGAGATGTAAATCCTGCTCGTCCGCTGTCAACCTCAAAGCGGGCCTTTTGGAGATCCCTTGTGGGTCCCAAGATTGATAGAAACCAATCGCGCCCCGCCCTGCAGGGCCCATGAGTTTTCCTTGGGGGTCACCCACCTGCCAAATTAGGTTGGGCTCCACTCTTAAAAAGGCGGGGGAGGGGGTGCAGCGCACCCAATACATGTTGAACTGGGAATTTCAGCCTCTGAGTTGGGAAGCTCCACAAACAGAGCGAGGCCATTTCCTCCAAAAAAACAGCATAGCCTAAGGCGGTTGAGGGGTGGGCGCGCGCACCTTCTCCAGGCTGACACTCCTGAGGTGGGTGCCGGGTTGCGCACGGAGGGGGACGGTCATTTGGGCGTATCTTTATTTTAAGAAGACCCTCCCACTCATTAGCATGGAACCTGACGTTCGGGGGGTGCTGGTTTGGACCATTTTCCTTTTGAAGGGACCGGGTCTCTGTCAGGTTCTTGGAGGGAGGGTACCCCTTTTGGAGTGGTTTTGAAGGGATATCAAAAGGAAACCTGACCGTTTGTTGGATGCAGTCCATCGAATCTGGGGTGTCCCCTTTCCCTGCTGGTTGAACCGGCTGGCCCCAAAGCTCCATATTCCGCAGGGTTGTTTGTGTCTATTTAATATTTGTCCAACATGACAATCGATAGGGACAGGTATTGTTGCCTGATTAATACTTTCCACGCATTTAATACTTTCCGGGCGCCCTTACAAGGCTTCGGGGTTGCATCAACCGTGCCTTCTGATTTCGGGTGTGGTGTCTCTTCTTTGAATGGTACTTCATATTTGGTTGTGAACTGTTTGAAGGGAAAATGAAGGCGAACTGCTCAAAGTCACTCTCCTGGGCTTTGGGTGGTTGGTGCTGTGGCTAGGTTGCACAGTTACAAGATGTTACAAGCATGTTCTGGCCATAGTTGGAATCCTGAAGCCGTGTGAGTCATACACCTGAGGTAGGGAATCCCCAAGTAAGGAACCTTCATCATGTGTGAGGTTATAACCCACGCAAGGCAAATTGCGCAAGCTCGACAATTGGCATGCAGGGGTGCCGGAAAGCTGTCGCGAAAACTGCGGGAAAATCGTGGCTTCTCCATTGAGCAGTGGTTTGGTTTGTTTCATTAGAAATAGGAGCAGCTGATTTGCGTGCAACGTCGTGAAAACGATGCTACCAAAAAATGAGCTTAGTTTGCGGCAAAACGAGCTCGCCCACCATGAAGGCCCTTGATGTTTGCTGCCTTGCGATTTCAGAGTTCCGGTCATTTGCCCGGACAATATGTAAGGGGCTACATAATTACACACATGCAATTATCTTATCATCATGGCTTTATGTGTTGTCAACTTGCCCCCCCCCCCAAGAAACAAATCCCATCCTAGTGGTCCGTTTGGGATGTGGTAGAAATATCAAGACCGCGGGCTCGAGCTTCAGAGGTTCTTTTCGAACCCCGTCACGAGAAAACGCCCTTGCTGACATATGGCCGTGGCTCAAAACACCGGAATTCCAAAATGGCGCAAGCCCTGTGAAGTGGAAACATGGACCAAAACCCGCGGTTTGCCCCTCCCGTTTAATTTCGAGCCACGCCCATATATTGCGTTCTCAACCTGAGCCCAAAGCCAAGTTGTGGAGCGCCTGTGGCCGCTCCATCGGCTCACCGAAAGAGCGCTGGACTTCACTTCGCCGTGAGGTGACCGGGTGGTCCGGCCCGCCCGGGCCCGATCCGATGAGTGGCGCCTAAAACCCCCATCCCATTGAAAGAGAAAGGTTCCCCCAAAAGGTTGTACAACTAGGTCCCCCAGTAGTGCCCTGTCTCACCCCTTTTTTGGGGGAGGGCTCCCCTACTAAAATAGACCGAAAAAAGTTGGTACCCTTATTCTAACCTCTCAAATCTGGAGGACCTAGACGATTCAAAACGGTCCGTTGGGCTGGCCCAGTCAGCACAGATTGGGATCCCAGCGGATCCCAGGGAGCCACCCCCGAGCTATAGTCCTCCGGGGTGCCTTCCTTGTTTTCGATTGGTTTGGAGACGGGTTCCCTGGAAGAAACTGCCAAATTGGCTTTGGTGCCTTGTTTCCCCCAAAGGACAGTGGAACGTTGTGCCACTCTAGGTATCCAGCCAGTTTCCTCCTCTCAACCGTTTTTTTCTTCTTTTCGGGGGTACCCGCAAGGCCAGGGACATGGAGACTCACTGACTCCGAAGGTGCGTCGAAAGACAAAGACAGCTGAAGGTGGCGATGTTGTTTTTGTTTTTGTTCCCCAGGGCTTTCAAAGGGTATCTTCACTAGGTTTTTCCAGTAGTGCCCTTGTACCAGCTTTTTTGGGGGAGGGTTCCCCTACTAAAATAGACTACCGAAAAAGTTGGTACCCTTATTCTAACCTCTCTACTGGAGGACCGAGATTCAGGTAACCTGATTTGTTCATGGGAATCCGCTCAGCCACCAAACCACCAAACCAATCCAAACCACCAAGTAGATGGAAGCTGAGAATTGAACACGACAAATTTTGGGGGGTGCCTTCGGCAACGAGAAGGTGGAGCCTCTAGTCGGTTAAAACAAAGATTCGTGTTCCTGTATTGAAGGTCCGCTCGCCTGCCGATCAACATGGGACGCCGGTTTGTTTGGTTTCCTGTTCGTCTTTTTGTGGGAACAGACGGGTTGGTCGGTTTAACAGGGAAGCCAGGAAAGCAAACAGGGCAACAATGTGGGTGTGTCAAAGTATTACAATGGCTGGGTTCCTTTTGGTTAACCTTTTTTCACCACCTCCAGAAAGGGTGCTCTTGCAAAAGCACACCCAGGTACCGTCCCCACCCAAACCCGCCCCGACTCATGGAATTATATGCGCTATCAGAGCGAGCTCACCTGGGGAGAAATCCAGCGATGAAAAGCAGTTTCCCAGTGGATCCCAGCTTCCACTAGGTAACCCTCCGCCCTTTTACCCTTTTGGTTAGGGTGGTTTTTTGGGCTACTCACAAAGCCATGGACACGGAGCCACCGGGTTTGTCGACAAAGCCCAGGCTCAGCGTGGGCATCCTGGGCAGCACGGGTGTGGCCGCGTTGCCCGCGGCAGGCGCGAAGCGCGAAGCGCGCAGCGCGCAGCGCGACGCCGGAGGGAGGCTGTCGGGGCAAAATGCCGGAAGAAAACCAGCCGGGGTGAACAGGGGTTCTTGCACTTCACTGTTCTAAAAAGCGGTGCTTTGCAGCTTTTTGGCTCGTTTTGTGGATTGTTTCATGTTTGATGGCCGGCAAGAAACAAGATGGTCTTGCACCCTGTTAAGGGTTCGGAAGTAGCAGTCCTCACTTCCCGAGTTCGGGACTTCACATGCTAGTGGCAAACAACAAGTTTGGTTAGTTTTGAGGGCCAATCCACTCGTTCGGATTTGAGGGAGGGGTCCGCTTTTGGAGTGATTTTTGAAGTGGACATGAAAGGAACCCTGAGTGCAGGGCAACAACTAAAGGCCCCCCCAACCCCGGAAAGGTGCTTACCTTCTTGGAAGAGGTTCTTGGATGTGTTTTGAGAATCATTCTGGGGGAATGATTTGCCCTACAGTGAGTCGATACCTTTAGAACCTCTTTGTTTGACCCAAGCTCTTGGCGGAAGCATGGGGCGAAGAATAGGGCAGCGTTGTTGTCCAAAATCAGAGCGGTGCTTGAGCGACCCCAGTTGGGTGTGCCCAAAAATTAGGGACCTTCGTTGAATTGTGCTTGAACAGAACGCACATGTGCATTTCGAGCTGTTGATTTCAGTGGTGCGTTGAACGCAACGGAGGGGAGGCCGTTGCAATCCGTCCTTCATCCATTTGGCTCGGGTACCGCGGACACAATCCATGGGCTTCCCATGAGTTTCAACCAGTCAGGGGCGGGTGGGGCTGGCCTCGTTGCCTGTGACTTGTTGATAGTTGGAGCACCCTTAAGAGCGGTTTGTGGGCAAGCGTTCACCAACGGGTCCCCCGGCTAGAAAACACAATGCAACCAACAGCTACAGATGAACAAAGAACCCTATTGAGGTCATCGTTGCTTCGGCAACCCATATGTGTTGCCGCCCCCCCCCCATGTGGCAACCAAATGTTGAACCCGAACATGGTTGAATTCCTTTTCGTGTCCCTTTCAAGCCAATCGAAAAAACGGGTTCCCCACAACAACAGCCTTCCAAACAACTTCCCCCCCCCCCCCCCCAAAAAAAAAGAGAAGAAAATCCAGAACCATGAATCAATGAAGACAAGTTCCTTTTTCACCAAAGCATGGGTCACGAGTACCCTCGACTTATATTTCCCCCCGCCCCCACCCCAAAGAAAAATAAAGAACCATGAAGACAAGTTCCATTCCAACCGACTCATATTTTTATTTGAAGTTTTATGTTGCCTCGTATTTAAAAAAAATGAAAAAAACAATAAAAGAAACAAAACAAACGCGTCCGCCAGGCTTGCTGTCCTCCATGTCCTCTCCCACGGCGGAGGTGGGCTGCGCGCTTAGCTTCGACGTCCCGTCCAACCCACGCGCGACGCGGAATGGGTCAGGATCCGTTTCAAAGGGAAAGCCTCAGGGCAGCCTTTGGCTTCGTTCTTGGGCCTTTGTTCTTGGATCAATTTTGTTTACTGGGCTTTTGTCTACTGGGCTTTTATTCATTCGGCTTTGGTTGGTTGTTGGTTGGTTTGGGCTTTGGTTTATTGTTGGCTGCAAAACCAGTAGTTGCCTTTTTGTCTCTTCATTTTTCGTAGGCTGCAAGAAACGGTCAGTCTTTGTTACCAAGGGTTGCGAAGTTGCGGAAGCCTTCGTTCTCTGCCCCCGCCCAGCAACGCAACCGCACAAGGCAAAGTGGGGACGTGAGCGGGTTCGGATACCAATGGATTCCTGGGCTGATTAATGAATCAACATTGTCTGATGCTTACTAGTTACTTCCAAGAAACCATAGCAATATCTCCAAAGTTTTTGCCAAACGAAAGAAGTCCGGCCTGCGTGTTTCCGGTTTTCGTGGAGCATGTGTCTTAGCTTTTTGACGAGGTTTCAGGGAATGATATCACGTTCCTTTTGAACATCACAAGAAACCACGTGTCAAACGTGGCATCAAACATTTTCAATTGTCCACCTCTTGATACTTGTTTTTCTCGCTGCCACCAGAACGAGGTGTGGCGGTGACCGGTGTGCCGGCGCCCTTTGAGCGCACAAAGCTGGTGACAGTGGCACCTCGACGCTGATGTGACGGGTTTCGGAGGTTAATCTAGTCGATTCCCTGTGCGGCAGGAACCAACAACTTCATGCTACAGGCGTTTTTGGAGCAACGTGAAAGCATTCGACATCATGGGTGTGTCAAAGAGGGAACCAACAACATGTATAATGTTCAACCCTCATGAAACCACACCAAACAAACCACAAATACGCAAACACACAATGACACGAACACACACACACACAAGCACACAAACACACAACCACGCAAACACACATACACACAAACCACACAAGACACCACACACATAACGCAAACGTACAACACAACACACACAACCAACACACACACACACGACACACGCAACCAACACACACACACAACACACACACACACGCACACATATCACACACACACACACACACTCAACAAACACAACACCACACACACACACACGCACACAGACACAGACACACACAGACACAGACACAGACACAGACACAGACACAGACACAGACACAGACACAGACACAGACACAGCACACACAGGCACAGGCACAGGCACAGGCACAGGCACAGGCACAGGCACAACAGACACAGACACAGACACAGACACAGACAGACACAGAGACACAGAGACACACAGACACACAGACACACAGACACACAGACACACAGACACACAGACACACAGACACACAGACACACAGACACACAGACACACAGACACACAGACACACAGACACACAGACACACAGACACACAGACACACAGACACACAGAGGGGACCCCCCAAACTGCGGGTTTACCTTGAAGCCATCAAAAAGGGGTACCCTGAAAACTTGCACACCGTGATTGAGGGCTTGCATGTTGTCTTTTTGTTAGAAAGGATTATTTCTCACAAGCGCGCAAGTATCCCTGGCTAGACTACCCTTAAGTGAAAGGCAATCTTCGTGTCCGGGTTCCATATTTTGGACATGGTTTGGTTGACCCTGAAAGAACATCGGTCCACCAGCGGCTTAGGCATCCCAATGCAGAACGATTGAGTTTAAGTCCATGTCGACGTCGAGATAGAAGTGGAACACTGGGGGAACTGAGATCACTGAGGTGTTCTTGAAAACTATGCTACTGGGTCGCCCAGTAGTGCCCTTTTGCCATTTTTTGGGGGAGGGTTCCCCTACTAAAATACACTACAGAAAAAGGGTACCCTTGTTCTAATCTCTCTACTGGAGGACCTAGGCTATATTTTAGGATATACTTAAATCTGGAACAGAGTCCCAAGATCTTATTTGCAGCGTCCCCCAGATGTGGGCCAAGATCTGGAACGCCTCTAAGCATATTGCCTGCTGAAGATCTGTGAAGGGTGCAACGGAAAACACCAAAGGTGACCGATGGATGGTTTCTCAGATAGGGAAGTCCCAAAACCAGTTGGACACCCCTGTCAGTCTTCCTTCAATGGCCCAGTTGAGTACCCTTGTAGAACTTGAGGCAAGGGGTTTGTGTTATTTGTCTGGGGTAGCCTTTTGAAGGCTGGTTCTTGTAGGGGGGGCCAAACGGAAACCGGCCGTGAGGGGTCCATCCTATGTTGAAGCCTAGATTCCCCTCGAACGGACCCTAGGTATTCTCTTATAGGGGACTTAAACCAGGCTTACTAGCCATTTAGCTAACTCCCAGACCTGCCAAGTAAACAAACCTTTATAGCCATATTCGTAGAACCTGTGCAACCAGCAGTCAATTTGGGCACTCATGTAGCTGTGGATTTTAATGTTATGTGGAGGGGATTGCAGGGGTGTATCCCTGCATGGCGGACAATGATGGTCTACTTCTTTGCACCCCCTTCTTCCGGGTTCAGCCGGCACGAAGTACTTCTGCGGGCGTGTTTTTGGTTTAAAAATACCTTTTCGGAGTGGCAAAGGAACTTTGGTGCATTTTGCCCAGGGCTGTGAGGACTTTAACTTTTTGCCAACTAATGGGTTTTCCGTACTAAACCACTAAAAGTTAGTCACTTTTAGCAGGGGAGCAGAAAGCAACCGAGGGAAAGCCACCAGAAGACAGCATGTTATCTTTTTTTCTTGCGGGTCTATGGAAACCAACCGATTTTGAGAACTCTTCTGAGCCATGTAAGAAAAGGCGTACATGGCTAAGGGCTCTTTTGTGTTCGCGGCTTAGTTAGAGTTTGTTGGCAGCCAAGAAATTGTTTGAACCTGTTTTTGGTGTCCGGATGCGAACATTCTTCGACACCGCCCTCGCTTGGGGTGGCAAAAGCCTTTGTCCCCGACTGAGGTCCCTCGATACCTGGCTGGAAGCTCGGGAATTGAAGAAACTTAGGGCAAGGTTCCCCTTCCCCTTGCCACCAAAGGCAACAAAGGGGGGTGGTTTTTTTCAGGAGTCCGCTGTTCGTGAGGTTTCTTTTTTGGGGGAAATCAACAGAATACAATGTTGATCCATTCTTTTGGAGGGACATACTCATTTGTTGGGTGGGTTTAAGGAGGAATGTGAAACAGAGCCATTTTGGGGGGTTGGGAACCCCCAATTTTACTACACTGCCATTGCCTTGCTTGCGGGGCCTTCCCTCAATTGATTCTCAGAGAACCAGCAATCAAGGCGTTGTTGGTATGTTCATCTGTTTTGGGTAGTTCCTTTTTTTCTTAAAAATGACACCTGGTCAAGTCCCTAGATCTGCTTAGTAGGGTTGTCCTGTTCAGACTCTATATTTTGCACAAAAAAAGGTTCCCTCACAAGTGAAAAGGTCCTTGAAGGGTCTGGGTTCAGTGAAGGGTTGCAAGGTCTCCACCCTTAGGGCAGCAACCAGCAAGGTTTGGTGTTCCACGAACGATTACACGCAGATTTCCGCTTCGGGTGCTGACTTAGGGGGCTCATGACTTTGTCTTTGGCTAAGGTTGCCACATTGCAAGGCGTATCAATCCCAGTGAAATGAAATCACTGCATAGCCACGGAGACGCGAGGTTTGTGTTGTCCAAAGGGCTGTTTGGCAGGAGTATCGGGCCTTTGGCTCGAACCTGGGCAAGGAGGGGAAAGGAAGGCACCCCCAAAAGGAAACTCACTTTAAATTGGGGCAAAAAGAAGTGATGTGCAATAACTCCAGGGAGTCAATTCTACCCCGAAAGATCTCGCCATGTTTCAGAGAGGTTTTTCCATGGCTTCAGAACCAAAGCTTGGTCAGGTCCTTTGCGCTTCACGCGCCACCCTCCTTCTTGGAGCAAATCCCCCAAGCCCAAGAGTGAAGAAGAGTTGCCAACCTGAAGTCTAACTTCTCGATTCCCACGGAAGGCTCCCTTTGTCCTTTTGTCTTGGAACGGCTTCCAAAAAACAAAAACTGCGTGCCCTGTCCCATGAAGCTCCAGTGACTCCATGCCTTGTCCAGCTGCCGTGGCAAAAGAGGCTGAAGCGAAGCAATGTCTACGCGGCCGGAAGATTATGGCAGTGAAAGTATGTATCTAGGACAGCAGCAAATCGGTAAAATCCCTTGGCAGGCCTGTGTTCTGCAAGAAGTATGGCTCTTCAAAGGGATTTGGACCCCTCAAAATGTGGCTAATCCTTTTGCTTTGGCGTTTACAGTCAGATAGCCAATAGTTTGTGAAAATTCCCCGACGCCGACGGTGTCGTGGGAGATTTCTTCAGTCTGTACCACACACCGCGTTCAGCCACCCGTGAGACTTTAGACCCTTGCGCATCCAAGGGGCGAGGCCCCCTCTTTCTGACGCATTGAAGAGTGACAAAAAGTGAAGCTAGGGCAAAGAGCCGCGTTTTGTTTTTTTTTTTTTTTACACTTGGCGTTGAATCAGGAAAAAACACGTGTCTTTCAAGGCAATCACAAGAAAACGAAGACACACGAAGACGGCTTCTTTGGAGTTCCACGCCAGAAGCCACTATCAACCACCAACAACATGCCACTGTCGCCACCGTCAGGATCGCCAAAAGTGTTATAGGCCCATGTCTTTGAACTTCCACGAACCTAGATCCATGTTTTAGGTCCATGTTTTTATAGGTCCATGTTTTTCTCTTTTGGTCCATGTCTTTTAAAGGTCCATGTTTTTTTTGTCCATGTTTTTCATGGGTCCATGTTTTGGTTTGTTTTAAATGTTTTGTTTGGTCCCCTGAACCACAAGATGGGGTCCAAGTCTGAGGTGCGGAACCAACTGCCCCACGCGCTGGAGATTTGGCCCAGCGCGGAGCCAGGAGTTTTGCCAGAGGTCTCACTCGGGTTGACCTTCGACCCAGTGGCGTTTGGTGGGTTTTAGAGGGAAACCAAAGAGAAACACCTGCTTCTTTTTTTTGGGTGGGGGGGGGGTTCCATTGGTTGTTTCGGTTCGTGTTTGCTGGGTTTTAGAGTTTTTTTTTTTTTTTTTTTTTTTTGTTTTTTTTTTTTTTCGGGGGGGAATGGGTTCCATTGGTTGGCAGTTTCAGACAGCTTCTCATTCTGTGGGCGATAATTGCCACCTTAGGTGCAAACCTCCTCTCTTCCTTCCATTTGCTTAAGAATATTTTGTTAATGTGCCCCTGTTGGTGTCAAAGGGAATCTATCACTACTGGAAATATTATTATTATTTTTTCACGGGGCTTGAGCAAATGGAAGCTCCGCAAGTGTTGAAGGGACTTCTTACTATCTTAGACCCAGATCGCTCTAGCGGCATTGCGTCATGCGTGGAGATTGCGTGGGGAGGGAAAAACGGGGATTTCCATGAACCTGCCAGCAACCTTTCGAACTTTTTGTGGGCAGGATTTTTTTTTAGTGAAGTTCCGAAGAGTTTGCACCTTTTCTAGCCAGTCAAATGAGAAGGTCAATTGTTTAAGGGTACCCTTTCGTAGGGTTTGTCTCAAGGCAACCACATGCAACCACCAGTTTTGGTAGTTTCCCTTTGACAAAACCATTCTTAGGAATCTGACTGGCCTCACTCAATTTTCCAACCATCAATGGTGGTACTCAGTCTGACCCCAGACCTTGGTAGGCCCAAATGGCACATCACGTGCACCCTACCTCGTTTTCTCCGAGGTCGCGGAAGCAGCAAGCAAGCACCGCACGCGGTGCCGCCGGCGTTTTTTCTCGGGACAGTGCAGGCAGTTTTCCATGTGTTGATTTCCCCGGGCTAGACTTGCTGCTGTAATCTAGAATTTTTGGGGGAAATGAACAACCGTGAGTTTAAGTCTACATTCGGGCAAACAAAAATGGAACTCTGGTGGTTGTTTGGCCCGGTCTGGTCATCTTGAAGGGTGGTGGTGAACCGGACTTATAGAAATCGTGTGTCTGCATTGGACTTCTATTTGTGCGTTGTTGTTTGATGCTACCAACATATATACACAGCTCATGCATGTATCAGTGTGTTGTGATCCAACTTTCATGTTTTGTGGTTGCAGACACTTTCTGAAACAAGCAACACGCGTTAAAAAAACATGTGGCCTGGAAGCTTAGAGCGTCATTGTGTGTGGTGCTGGTAAAGGGACCCACAAGGAGCGTTAAAAGAACCTTGGGGCTCGAACTTTGCCAATTTGAGTGGGTGTTTTAGCTGTGTGACGTCTAAGAGGATATACTTAATCTTTTCCAAGACCACGGTTGGTTGAAGCACAAAGCGTTGATTTTTCGGAACAGCTGGGATTTGGAGAGGCAGTTTCATGGCGTGTGTATGGATGTCCTTCCTGAGCAGCTGACGGGGAAGTCAATCCGCCAAAATCCGGCAAAACACAGTGGCTTTCCTTGGAGTGGTGTACGGATTGGGAAAATCGGGATCCAGATCCCCAGTGTTGAATAAATCAGATGGCCACCATTGGGCCGGGGTCCCAAACAGATGGGATATCCGTATTCCTCCGGATGAGCACACCCCTGTACGAAGGAGACGGATCCTATAATGCAGTATGCGCAGATGTGTTTGCGTCTCAAACTTGAGGCCTCTTCTGGAGTTTGATACCCTTTTGGTACTCAACGTGCTTAGGTCAGCTTGCTCACTAGATGGATACTTCGATACTGGCGCAACACGTTTGGTTCAGAGAGCGTCTATGTTTGTTTCAAGGACACCTAGGGTTCTGCAAGTTCCCTTTGAAGCAGACCTTGGGTTTGTGCGAGCACAAAGCTGGTGGTTGGAAGGGAGCCGGACTCGCAGCTGCTCGTAACCGCGCTTTTTCTGCTCCCACAAACCCGCCCCAAGGACACTGAACAACCCCCCTGCCCGGTCGAAACCTACGTGAACCGACAACCCACCCGAAACCACCAACACCTCTGTCCAATTTGTTGTTTTTTTTTGCTGCAGCCTTGCGGAGCTTCAAGGAGTCCTGCAAGCACGTGGTAGAACCTCACTTCCTGAGTTCCTGGGCTCGAAGCGGGTTGGGCTTGGACCATTTTGGTGGCAAATTAAACAAAAGTTTGGCGCCTCTTGGCCAATCCACTGACGGAAGACGCAGACTCTCCATTGCACGCCCAGGAGGGCTGTTGTGGTCTGAAACCCTGGCTGTTTGAGGGCCCAAAATCAATCGGGAGCGTCTGGGCAGGCAGTAAGGAACTTGCGGGAGGGAAAAAAAACAATAACCATCAAGTAGTAATTAATCATAATAAGTAATAACAAGTAATAATAAGTAATAATAATAATAATAAGTAATAATAATAATAAGTAATGATAATTACTAATGATAATAATAATAATAATGATAATGACATATTCCTCACAACCTCACAACCTCGGCCCAATTCCCATCGACTTCGCATGCCCAGTTCGCGCACTTGATCGGCACCTGGCGGGCGGAGGACTTGGAGCCGACCGCTCAGCGGCTGAAAATGGGGTCGGCCGGCCGGCCCGTTTGTCGGGGCTGGGTGTCCAAGGGGTGGGGATAAGGGGTGGGTGGTGGGGATAAGGGGTAAGGGGTGGGTGGGGATGGGGGGTGGGTTTCTATGCAGGATTGTGGGGAGAAGTCTAGGGTTTGATTCCTTTTTCACTCTTTTCAACCATCGTTCTTTTCCAAAACCGGCCGTTTTCCAAAACCGGCCCTTAATAAGGCCTGATTTAGGGCTTCTTTGGGCTCCCTCCCCCTCCCCCTCCCTCCCCCTTCCCCTCCCCCTCCCCCTCCCTCCCCCTCCCCCCCAGCCCCCATGAATAAGGGATGAAGGGTGGGGATAAGGGGTGGGTGGGGATGAGGGGTGGGTTCCCACTTCTGGGATACTTATGAGAACCTCCTCTTTCAAATAGAGAACTAACCATTTGGAAGGCCTTCCACTGGTAGCACAGAAGCGGGCAGTTCCCACTACCATTTTGACACACACACACATTTTTGGCAACCCTTAGTTGGTGCACCCCTGGCCCTTGTAGATGGTAGAAGAGAATTCCCACTAGGAATACCTCCAAACCACCAACCAAACCACCAACAAGGGGGAAGCTAACAAAGCGGACCCTCTGGTGGACATCAGAATCCGGTTGCGATTCCGCCCAGTTGGGATTTGTTTTCAAGGTAGCGGGCGGTCAACCTATTGTTTCTGAGTTAAACCTTCGCTTGCAAATGAAACCTTCGTTGCTGCGGCATAGCGGCCTTTGACAATGGCCCCGAATCTATGTTTGCAGGCATCCTTGCCCGCTGATGATCAATTTGCGGCACACGAGAAGAATGTGCGAGCTGCTTGAACAATGCGAACCTGTTCTGCCAAAATATAATTCTACCTGTCCAGGAAAGCAATTCTAGTTTCTGGAGTTTGTTTAATCGCTACAGGCTTGACAAGCTCGCCAAGGGGCCAGTCCCCTTAACAACACCACGCTTTCCTGATTCATTATGGCCCTCTCCAGCACTGGAAAAGTAAATCCACAGATTCCTTCTAGTTGTCGATTGCACTCCTGTTGGACAACACAGGGAGAGGACCGGAGAGGATCAAACAAGAGAGCCACAGAGAGCTGAGGAATTGGGGGGGCAGGGCGACCCTCCCAAACGCTGGTCTTTGTTCAAAGACAACATACTGACCTTGACAGCATTTGAGAGGGGGGGGGGGTGCGAATCCGGGTGCGTCAAGTCTTCTCCAGCTTGTGTTCCTCCACTCATCGTTGGAAATACCACGTGTAGGACGTTTCCCAAACCATCGCAACACGACAATAAGGAAAAACAAAAACACTTGTTCGGGACAAGCGCAACGACACCGGATATTCATGCAACCCTTATACGCCTTTCCACCAGGAGGCTCAGGATATGTTGATCCTCCCTCACATCGGTTGTTGATCCTGTTGATTCCCTGGTGAGCAAGTACCGGGTGCTAGTTGTCGGAATATCTTGCGTTTCTTGGATTCGACGCGTAAGATATACATCAATGCACGGAACTCTAAGCACAAGTAGCATAGCCTCCATTGGTGATCATTGGTGTGGGGCATCAAAACGGGTCGCAGTCAGAAGCCTTTGTTTGGCAAGGAACCAAGCCATCCCCTTCATTCTAACCGTTGCACGGGCTTGCCGCGGGCTTCCGAAGTTTCCCGAAAGGATGCCGATTCACACTGGTGACCAAAGATCTGCAGTCTAGAGGGTTTTCCTGAAGTTGCCGTAACATGGTTGTTGTTGGGAAACATTTTAAACATGTTTGATCTTCTTGTGGTTTAGTGGTTGAAATCCAACTCCACTGAACTGCTAAACTTTGAGAATGTTTGCTCCCCAAACCCAACGTCAACCTTGCGGTAGCACGATAAAATGGGATCGTTGGGCCTGAGACCTGGAGAAAACAAACCTGCGTTGCCGGTGGTTCTCCAACTTTTTTTGTGGGGCGAAGGTGGCTACGTTTTTGGTGCGAAGTGGCGTTTTGCATATCAGTGCCATCTACCGATGTTAATGGTTGAATTGTCTGTTCACCCATGTTTTTTTCAGAGACACATTTCCCAGGAAATTCGCAATTCGAAGGGGAGTATCCCTGAGAATGGAAATGGAAGGTGCGCTAGGATGTGATGAACAGCAAAAACGAACATGTGCGCCTGCCCGAGGTTTAGTCTTGTAGCTGCTGAAGACGCGCCGGGCGCTTAAAATGAATCTGGATAGACCGTTTGGATCCCTTCGAGCGGTTGCATGTTCTTCCATTTGCTTTACAATATGTGTCTGTTTCCATATTGGTTTTAAAGGGAATCCATCACTACCGAAATGTTATTTTTTGGGGGGATAAAAACACAGATTCAGTCGTTTTCAGGGGTTCTGAGTAGTACTTGTGGGACCCGGTGTTTTTCAAGGTGACACCACCATTTGGAGGCTTGGTGATTCCGAGGATGTCACTTTCTTGCCGAACCATATATGTGGACCAAGGAGACGATCTATGTGAGCAACGGACAAGACTGCTCGGATTGATGATGGCATCCTATCGTATCTGATTTCGGTTGCGTGCTCTGCAAGCTGTTTTGTTGCGGACACCCTTTGCTTGGGGGTTTGAAAGGGAAGCCAGCGTGAAACCTTGCTAGGCGTGTTTGTTCCATTTGAGACGGACTCATGCGTCAAACCCGAGGAAGTTGCTCAAGGACCGCAGTAAACCAAGCATTTTGAGGGATCAGCCCCTATCTTTGGCCGGAAGGGAACTTAGCGGAAATCACCCAGATAGCAGGGTCCCCAGCTTGCTTGGCACACGCATATACATGTGCACAGAATACACACCCACACATACGAATTTGTACACATACACGCATACGCACATACGCACATGCACAAGCACGCACACAACTCCAAGGAATCCAATAACTCATGGGTCCCATGATGTTTGCCGACCTTGCGCTTTGTAGACAATACCAGGAGTCTACAGAAGACGCCATCCACAATGGGCACATGATCAACCTTGCTTCAAGGATTGAAAGCGGACTCCAGGTGCCTCTTTGTTGCCTTTTCCGTGGGTTGGCGCTCAACCACCGAGGCCCTTGCTTGCAATGTTTCAACTAGCTAGCGGGGTGTTGCCCGTGAAATCTTCATATCCCCATCACGGGGTTTTGTTCGAGCTCCATTTCTCATCATCGTTTCCTTTCATCACGTTTGCGGTCAAAACCTAGAGACTCGCCTATCGATAGGAATCTGAGACATTTTGGCATAGGAGCTGCTCCTGGATGCTCCTGGTGTGCATGAAACTGAGAAACTTCCGAGCCGATCTCCGGAGCCGGCATCAAGTGGCACGCAAATGTGTTTTAGGTGCCCCAGCCGAGAATGTGTGCAGGAGCACCACACATCCTGGGCTCATTCAATGTCATTTGCAACATACTGTGAGTGGGAAAAATATTCCCACCAGTTGAGATGGATGAAGACCTACGAGATGGCATAAACCGCCTACCAACGGTCTGTGGCAGCAGACCTTGTATTTGTTTAGTTGTGCAGCGTAGCACAGTGCCACGCAGAACGGCCACGTGAGCCACGGACCAGAATAGTCAGTGCTTTTGGGTTTTCGGCAGACTTTCTGTCTTTCTGGCGTGCTGATAGTTAATATTCGTTTTGGGTAGTCGTTGATCGATTCCGGTCGGCGACATTGATAGGCATTCACGGTTTGCTCCTCCGCCTAAGTCTAGGTATTCGTTCCCCCGTCTCTCCACCCATCGTTCTCTTTAGAAGCCACCTATCTTCCCAGCGGTTTAGTGCGTTTTGTGGGCTGATGCTGGATTTCTCATGGAGGGCTTCGGCCGGGCTTCTCCATTCGGGGGGGGGGCTGCTCTTGACCAGAAGGGTCTGGGCGTGCCCGGAGCCTGTTTTGACACACCCAAATCTAGAATTTGTAATTTTTGCCGCCAGACTTCACTCTTTCGCAAGCCAAAGGCAAGCCACAATTGGTGGTTCCCTTTGGCTTGATTCTCAGACAAAGCCACAGTCAAATCATTAGTTCGACATTTAATTTGATGTTATGGTTAGTTCAACATTTAATTTGATGTTATGGTATTGTTCAGTTATGGAACGTCAATATATATTTTTTGGCAAAACCATGCATGACCATGCATGACTCGTGACTCCCCCACGTATGCCATGGATCCTCAGTTGTCCCACCTTCCAAGGCTCCAGTATCAGCGCACCACAGCTGAGGGAGATGTGGCTTGGGGCCCCGGCCAAATGGCTTGGATCGGTGGGGAGGTGGCGAAACGTGGATTCACCCTAGAAAATGAAGACTCAGTGGTTCAGTGGCCCCAATGATTTTGTTTTCCCCTTTTTTTGGTGGCTGCCCCACCACAATGGTCTTCCCCAAAAAGGGTTCCTTCTTTTTTTCCCAGGGTCACTGAACAACTGAGAAAAGAGTACTAAACGATTACAGAAAAGAAGGGACCAGAGGAAAGCCTGGTGAACTCCGACCCAGACCGTTAGCGATGGACGAACTCCACTGCGCACCAGTTGTAATAACCAAAACATCCCAATGCTGGGATTAACCACCTACCTTGAACATTTTGTGGAGCTCTCCACGTTGGGATTTGGTGGTTTCCCTTTAAACCAACACTTAGAGGGTCATTTTGAGGTTGCCACTGTGATGCGAGATCTCCCGGCAAGATAAATATTCGCCTTGGTTGAACCTTTTTCGGTGGATCCAGCTATGTTCTATTTGGATACTTGAACCCGCAAATGACCCCTAGAGAAATATACGGTGTGGGCCAAGTCTTGGTATTTGCTCCCATGCCCAAGCGAATCACCCTTTGACCTTTTGCTTTCCCACATAGCTCCATGCTCTGACGGTCCCAACAAGGTTATCGCAACTGTTTCAGGTCCTGGGAAGCGAATGTCCGGAAAACTCCAAAGGCCTTTTCCATTGTTTACCTAGACAGGCAAAGATGTGCAGGAACGGCACCAACAATCAATCGCATTCCTCCAAAATGATTTACCTGAGTCTCATCATCCAGATTCCGCCAACCATTCATCTAATGCATCTCATGCAGACGTTTCAGGTGGCTGCGTGTGCGCGTGTTCCGCCCCAACCTCCGAAGACTCCATGTTTAGGGTGCCATTTTTCCTTGGGAACCTTCAAGGGGCAACAGTGCAAGTCATCCATCAAGAGAAAGAGAAGGGCTTTTGCCAGCTTTGCCAACCCGAAAGGGCGCGGTGGTTTCCCAAAACAATTGCAAGACAATCCGGCACCCGCCACGGTAGTTGTGAACCAATCATGAAATGCTACTTGGTTGGACCGTTAACCTTTAACTTGCTGGGTGTCAATGCGAATGACTTTTCCACAGCTAGCTCTTTTTTTTCCGCTTGGGCAAAGGCGGGCGACAGCCATCCCTCGCTTCCGCAGCTGTGGACTTTCTCTTCTTGGCAAGCATGGAACGGTTTCAGTGAAAAGCAGTTTATATGGTTTTTCGGAATAAAATCCAGACGAGTGAGTCTGGAAAACGGTTTGGCTGCGCTTTTGTGGAGTCCACTTGTTTTTCCCCCATTTCATGTTTAGTACTCTGCCAGTCTTACTTGGATATCCAGGGACTGGGCGCACAAAAGCTTTCAACATACTAGATGCTCCAAGTCTGTGCATTCCAATTATTCCGGAGAGTCCAAGTACTTTCCAAGAAGCTACTTAGACCCGCTTTCAGCGCCCCGCAAGCCATCCCAAGGTGCCAAGGGCAAGGGACCCTTTGAGCCAGGCGTTTGGACCAAGCCCAGTGCATCCCAGGCGTTTTTGCCTCTATGGTCATCCATTTTTCTTCGAGGGCTCCTTGGGCTACAGGGAACTGGAATCTCATACCAAGTACCAGTATCTTGTTCAAAGCAGCAAAGTAGCCATCACAGAGGCATTGCCCACCTGCCCCTTGATGAAAGAACCACAAGAACCCAAACGAAGAAAAGAGTCCTTCCATGTTGAAGCCAAACGAGGGAGCCAGAAGAGCAATCTAAAAGCCGTGAGAAACCGCAACTTGCGGAATCCCACGGGAAACCCGAAGGGAACCCGCCCAAGAAACCCGCAACCAAAGGGAAACCAGCAAAAATCTAGGGGTTGATCCCCCCCTCTTTTCAGCCCTCGTTCTTTTTAAACACCAGCCATTTCCTGGGGTTTTTGGTGGTTTTCTGAAAGATGGGTTTATGGAAAGCATGGAAACTGGAAGGCACCCCTCGAAAAAGAAAACGCCTTCCGCTCGGGCCGTCTCGACTCCGGACTCGAGACATTGAGGTTGGCACGCTGACGCGCCAGGGTCCCTGCCTGGTGGGTGAGGCGAATGACGGCGAGCGGGGCGACTTTTTTGGGACGGGAGGCGTGGTGGTTTGCAGGGGACCCGAATGGTGACAACTGATGAGAGAGCTCTTCCCCGCGAAGCCCGGGTGGCCGGACACCACGCTGGTCAGCCGCCGAACCGGGCCCTGAAGCCGCCGCCCTCCCCCTTCAAGGTTGACAAGGGTTGGACAAGTCCCTGACATTAGGTTTTTCAGCTAGGTGCCCTTCTCTCCCAACTTGTTTGGTTGGGAGGATTCCCCTACTTAAAAAAACAAGTACCCTTATTCTAACCTCTCTACTGGAGGACCTGGCCTTTGTGGGTCGGTCTGTAAGCAAACCAAAAGGACACCCTGTCCGAGTGCGGGGGGAGGGGGGGTTCATTTATTTGGAGGCGTGTGTGTGTGTGTGTGTGTTTCTTCAAGATGTGCGACACCTCCAGGTGGTGGCCTTCCTGCTACCTTGGTTTCCCTTTAAGGCAACCCCACTTCAAAAAGGACCAATGTGGTTTTCGGCGCCGACCGACTATTTGCATAAAGTTGAGTTCATGTCTTTCTGACAGAGTCAAAGCAGATGGTGTATATGATATGTAGATGGTGTATATGATATGTCCTTTTAGGTAGGTAGAGGGAATGACGACACCCAAAAACATCTTGCAAAAAGCATGGTGGTAGAACATATTTAAGTCATAGGTTGTTGCTTTAGAATTGGTCATACTACCTGCAAAATTGAAGTGGAGGGGGGAAGAGTGACTAGAGGTCCATTGATAGTTCCATGTGTGTCATACTTGATCCGGTGTGTAGAGAGGGCTTTAACAGGTGATCAGCCCCCTGAAACGTGGATTGGGGAAGGGGGGTGACCCCTCGAATTGCATTTGGCACCGTTCTTCACCGACCCCAAAACCAATCCCTAACCGCCCTAAACCAGCACTAAACCCAAACTAAACCCACCCTAAACCCGCTCTAAGCCCATTCTAAACCAACCCTTAACAAACCCAAAGCAAACCCTACACCAACGGCCCCATATCCCCCCAAACAAGCCTCTAAACCATCCTAAGCCACCCGGAACCTACCCTAAATCACCCAAAGCCCACCTAAACACAAGCACGGCCTAAACCAACCCCAAGAAGCATTACCAGCACTAAACCATCCCAGTACCTAAAGCGCAGCCACCCCCAAACTTGCCGCCCTGAACCAACCGTAGGCCGACCTTGAACCCACCCTAAACCCAGCCTAACAAAAAAGCCAACTCGTGATGCCGGGGATGTTGAAAAGGATGCTGCCGAGTTAAAGCGATGCCGGGGATGTTGCCCGCGCTGGTGCAAAGCGAGTCAAGACCACAGCAGAACCAAGGGAGAGCAGAACCAAGGGAGATCGCACCTGCCAGTTCCCAGACAGAAAATCCAGGAAAAACACCCAAAACAAAACGGGACAAAGTCCCAAAACAAATCCGGGCCCTTTCTGTCAAGGGTCCCCATGTCTTAAATAATGGTATCGATCCACGTTCCTTTTCATAAGCCTACAGAAATGGCATTGGGGACCCCCACCCTCCCCCCCTCAAGGTAGAGAGGATGTTCAAAGAGCGTTTCTACCCCTGTGCTGGAGAAACTGCCCATCTCGTTACGCACATTTGACTTGCATTCTAGGACCAGAGCAGATACGCAACATACATGTTCATGAGGCCATCATTCCCATCATTTGTTTGTGTGTCTCGCCGGGGTCCTTGTAGGGATCAAATGAGTTCGTGCGCTGGACTTAAACTTAAGTGTTGCGAATGGATGCCGCAAAGAGTTGCTCGCTCCAAGTTCCAGGTATTTGAACCCGTTGCATTTTATTTTGGGTCTATGAAGGTGAACATTAAAAAACACAAAAAACAAAAAAACATGTAGACCGAGAGTCATGTTGATGCCAAGATAATGGACCGTGGGTGCGCCCTATGGTGCTTGGACAGGAGAGGGAGAGAGCGAGAGTTGCCAGTCATTGCAGAGACAAGGGTTGGGTTTTTGCTTGAGAAAAGGGGGGGGGGGGTGACATGCAATCAACTCATAGAAAACCAATGCCCTGTGATTCCATCCCAAACCTGTGAAGAGCCTTCCAGGTTGTGTGAGCGGTCCATGGCAGGCCTTCCAACCGGAATCCAAGAGTCCAAGTGAAAGGTACCATGAACAGGGCTCGGTATATTCGGATCTGTTTTCGATTGTACGCTTGTTGGATGGCTTTAAATGGAAAGCAAAATGAAACCAAACCCTATTTTAAAACCCACCCATTTAATTGTTTGGTGGTTTCCGAACATCGCCTTTGTCTCATGATGTTGCACTGTTTCTGAAAGTTATCAAAGTCAGCAACTGGGTCTGTTTTATTTTCACTTGCCACTTGGAGGGAAACTTGATGGTGAAAGAATGAGACCAGTTTGTTGCCCATATGTGAGTTGCCCTTAGGGGTGATATTTACATGCAGAATATAGGGAGCCCGGTTCAGGACGGTTGCGAATTTCGAGCTTGGACTATTTTTGTTGCCCAGTCGGTTCCCTTTGATTTCCCTTGCATTCAGTTTCACACCACCGAAGCCCATATTTCTCCTTGTTGGGATAGTTCAGATATCACCGTTTGGGCCCAATAACAGGGATGCTGTTGAAAGGGGAAATATGGGAGTTTCTTCTTGTTGAGGCTACCCGTTCCAGATTGCTTCGGGAAACAACAAAAAGGAAAAGCAAGGAACACCACGAAAGGGGAATTAGTTTTGAGAGTACCATTTTTGTTGGGGTGGTTTAAAGGGAAACCACCTTTTTAGAGTTCCCCTAGTTTGAAACACACCCATATGGTTGTGTTTTAAATTGGGGGAATCCCCGAATCACCCCAAATTGGTTTCCTTGTAATTTCCCTTTAGACCGCAACCAAAGGGGGGTTCTCCCAAAGAAAGACGAGCCACCCATATAGGGAAACCACAACGCCCCGGAAGCGAATCGGGAGAAGCCCTTCTCGCGAGGTGACGCAAGGAGGCTCGGCCTCCGGTGAAGTGCGGCTGCGGGTGTTGCAGGCCGCACGTTTTGAGCCGTCGAATCCATCCGTCGGCTCCGCCGAAAAGCGGTGGCTAGATCTCAAGTTGTCCATGGCACCTTAAGAGAAGGGAAATGTGTTTTTGTTGCGTTGGCACCCCCCTTTCGTGGTTTGAAAGGGAAACCACAAGGGAAGCCAGCATG
This sequence comes from Effrenium voratum, assembly GCA_963377175.1. Taxonomy (NCBI): domain Eukaryota; class Dinophyceae; order Suessiales; family Symbiodiniaceae; genus Effrenium; species Effrenium voratum. Next base: position 130,603 of record CAUJNA010003548.1, on the reverse strand, counting down.
TGTTGGGGTAGAAAAAGGCATATGTTCTAGATACTCCGCAGGTTTAGGTTGTTGGGCCGAAACATGAGACCGCTGCTGGCAGCGCAGGCCGTAGATCCTACGCTTCATTGGTGGGTTGGATTGGTGGCTTGGGGATTTGTATTCCTGGGTTCTTCTGGGTAAATGGAAGTCACGCGCAGACCGCCACACCGCCAAACCGCCAACGAGTTCCCAAACTTTACCTTTTGCTTGGGTTTGGACAATATTAGTCGCAAATGTTCAGCTCGAACTTTGTTTGCCACTCAAGACTCAAACCCCGGGGCTTCCCCTTTGGCCGCCTGGCTGGGGTATCCCCTTATCGCTTTGGAGACAAGCCAATTTCTCAATCACGTGGGTGTCCTTTTTCAAGGGTACCTTTTCTTCTTGCTTTTGTATTAAAGGAACACAACAAGGATAATCACAATTTTGGGTGTTCCACAAACAAACACGGCACGCGCACCTGTTTTTGAGCGGTGCAGAATGAACGGACTATATTGTCAGGGTGTCGATTTTGGCCCGTCGCCTATCGGCTTGACGGGTCTCTGGTTGGTTTGCGGTGACATTGTCAACTGCTTGTGTATGGACGTGAAGTTGAATCTGTTCAACAACCATGGACAGAGGCTTCCCAGGAGGTGAGCTTCCATGATTGTCGGAAATGGGATAGTTATGTTGGAATGGCCTGTGAACCTCTGGAACGAGCCTGGGGGGGAAAGGGGGGCCCTTCGCGCCCAAAAACAGAAGCCCTTTCATCGCAAGACTGTTCTCTGTTGATTCATTATGGCAGGCCAGAGTTGGCTCCGAGGCTGAAAACAATGACCAAACCACAAAGGTAGAACATTGGTATTGGGTTCGTGAGTTTTCCCCGTGTAAACGCTCTCAAGTTGATTTATTCCTTCCTTGCCATTGCTACCATGGGTATTCTCTTTCATACCTCATCGACAAGAAGGTGGGTGTGACTTTTTGGAGGGTACCTTGTTTGTTGGTTTAAAGGAAGGCCAACAAATTGCGTTGGTGTTTTACTTGGATCCGATTCTGCGTTCAGGTGTTGGACATAAGACTTGAAGATGCATGGCTGTTGAAAGATTGCGGGGAAGAGGTTGCAGCAAAACAAAGGGACCGCTTCACCATGTAATGACCACCTTGTTCAAGCCTTTACGTTGGCTGCTTCAAATAGCTATGCCTTTTGTGGGGGGTACCCCGTTTTGCAAGGCACCCCCTACGAGCCTCTTATATCCGAAGTCCAGCGACCAAATTGTAAGGATCCCGTTGCAGGAATCATGACACACAGATTCGGAGTGTTGACCATGGCACATTTAGTTCTCCCCAGTCTATTTTTCCCTTGAAAGGCTAGGTGCTGGTGCCTGAAATTCTTTCAGGGTCGTGCCAGGAACCCATGTTAACGGCATCCTAGATTTCAACGAGCCCGGCACACCCATTTTGAGGTGTCCTATACTTCAAGTAAGCCCTAATTAATTCAATTGATAAGAGTGTTACTTCTTCTTTTCTTTCCTTTTTTTTTTGGGGGGGGGGGGCGGGTAGCTATGTTGCATTTCAAGAACTCAAAGCTGAAACCCATTTCACCGAGCCAGTCCCACCGCTTTTCCCGAGGATACGCTGCACCACTCCACCCGCGATGCGCCGGAGTGTGCTCTGCTCAGGTTTCCGTGGTCCGGCGCGGGTCCGATGGCAAGCCGCCCACGCTCACGAGGGAAGCATCCAAGAAACGGGGCTCCCCAAGTCTCACTTCCTCAGTTCATGAACTTTAAACTTTTTGGGGTTTGGACCATTTTAGTGGTAAATAAAAAAGTTTGGTTACTTTTTTGGGGCCATCCACTCAGCAAGTGAGAAATTCAGAGCTTCCTCTCAGAGTGGTTCTTGGCTCCATGGAACTTCGGGAAGGCGCGGCCATTTTTCACAATCAAAACCCGGGTGAGGCAAGGCTAGGGAAGGCGGCGCCCTCTTGGTTTTTAAATTGGGTTGATCATTTCAATGCCGGGTTGTGTGACTCATGTGTCATTCAAGTTCAGACGGCTCCAACAGTAATGCAGTAATGCTCATTTGGGAGTTTCTCAAACTGGACCCCTTTGGGTTAGTATGTTAAAGGGAAGCAACAGGAAACTAACCATCTTAGGGGACCCCTGTTTTGAGAAACCCTCATTTCTGTTCAGATCGTGCTCCGGCTCCTAAATTCGGATTTCTTGTTCGAGCCACAACGCAGCAGCCGGTTTTACGATAATTTACATGGGTGTGCGTGTGCTTTGAGAGTACTCGTTTTCAGCTTGGCTTACATGGCAAACAAAGGACCACCGCCATTTCTGGGTCCAAACCTCCTATTTTGACACATACCATGTCTTTGGCTGGAGTCCTTTGACAGGGTTTGACGACTCCTTGTGCCAAACAGAGGGACGGAATATCGAAGAGGAAACGAGACCACATGGGGTGGATATTGCGTTTCTTCAGGGCTTCCATTCACCATTCGCTGACATACTGTGAATTTACCAGTTGGGAGAGACGAAACCCTGTCACTGGGATAAGCCACCTACCACCTGGCGCAAAGCGGATTTTTCCATCCGAATCATTGAGACATCTCGCTACACCTGGCAGGGTCCATCCCTTTAAACCAAAAAGAGTACCCTCACAAAAACCAGCCCATTTCAGTTGCATGTGTGGTGTGCATTACTAAGGAAGCGATTCAAAACCATGGTTGGTCGAATTGATCAATTGTGGTTGCACTTGTTTCTGGCCAACGTTGATCAACATTGCCTCAGGTTCGGTGAAACTGTGCAGTCTGTGGTCAATTTGTGGATATCGGGGACTCGGAAGTTTCCCCGCGTGCATTACTAAGTATAAGTGGTTAAACACCATGGCTGAAACCCGCAACAGGAACAGCTATGAGACCCGCACAGTCTGCCAATTTGTCATCTGCCAGTCGCTTGAGTCCCAGGCGATTGGGAGAACGAAGTCAGCACGCACAGCAAGGACTGGAGAACATGTTCTTCGACCTGATTGGGTTTGCGCTAGTTATACCGATTTCACATGATTTCACCATTGGTCGCCCCTTTATTTGGGGTCTCCTCGCTACATTCTAGGGAAGACTGGATATGAAGCTGATCTGAACTGCATGAGTCCTTGCTTCTGATTGTGTGAGCCATACCCTCCAACCATGCCCACCCACCTAAAGTGGAACTATGGGGTGACCCCTGGAATTGCATGTGGATCTGTCTTTTTTGGTACCCGTTTTTCGGGGCTTGAAAGAGAAACCAAAAGAAACATACAATTTTGGAGGCGTGCCCTAAAAAAGGCACACCCATTTATGGTTCCATTCTTCCTTTTCTGGGGAAGATTGCTACCACCAATTAACATGAGGGCACCAGAAGGCCAATTTTCGAATCCCCAGTCAGGTGTCATTGCAAGGTCGATGGTGGATGTGAGGATACATGTCATCCTGTGAATTTCCAACCCAAAACAAGGACTGACTCAGTTTCCCATGTCCTCTTGGGGGAAGACTTGTCATTTTGACAGCGGATACCACCTGGGCTGATTTTGGCGAGGGCTCAGTTCCTCCCACAAAATGGGAAACTGAGTGAGTCCCTGCTTTGTGTCGAAAAAAATCACAGAAGGCCATTTACCCTCACATCCCCCTTGCCGACCTTGCAATGGAACCTGAGCTGGGCATTCAAAAATCGGACCAATCTCCTCTCAAAGTGACAAAATCTGGTGCTTTCCAAGGGTCCGTGAGCGACAGGCGCAGACCCACCCGACAAGCGTGCATGCCGTTTTTGCTGCGAGGACGCGAGTGTGGCCCGCAACCCCGCGCTGGCCCCTGGCATCTTGGTGGCACACGCCTGGCAGAAGCCAATATCTAGGGTTGATTTTGGCTAGGTCCCCCAGTAGTGCCCTTTCTCACCCCTTTTTTTGGGGGAGGCTTCCCCTACTAAAATAGACTACAGAAAAAAAGGGTACCCCTATTCTAACCTCTCTACTGGAGGACCTAGTTGGGTTGAGTTTCCAAGAAACTAGGGTTGTTTGGCTGGAGATTAGGACTATAGCCCACTTACGAAGTAGGTTGAACATCCGCGAAACCAGGGGCATAGCTTATTTACACATATAGAGTTTCCCTAAGTGGATGTGAATCAGCCAATTTTGTGAGTGCAGCCACCCGCTTTTAAGGGTCCAGGTGCTAGGCTTGGTGCGATTGGTGGTTTTTGGGACTGAACCGGATCCGATCCGCGCAAGAAAGCCAAATCGGATGGCTTGATTTTTGCGGGGTCATTCTGTTACTCATTCTTTGCCTATCGGACATATCGCAAGTTTGGAAAATTCATGAACCTCAGGGACATCAGGTCAACCCCCGTAACCCCTCCCCCCCACCCCCAATGTCTTTGTTTTAGCCCCACCAGGCCCCGCCATTTCTCAGGTTCCAAGGGGGGCCACCAGGTCCTCTTCGGATCTCAGGTGCCACCATGTCCATCGGCGCCATCCCGCAGCCGGACTCATGGGCCGGGAGCCTAATTCGGCCGCCAGCTGGCGGTTCTTTACTTCGAAGACGTCGCTTCCATTTGCAAAAGAATTCTGGTTGACTTGTTTGCCCTATTTTTTTGGTTTTTAAGGGAGTCGGAATCTATTCTGGATGTCTATTAGTATTTTTGGTTCAGATGTTAGGGCAAAGAACAGAGTTGGGAAGCGCAGAGGTCCGATGCGAGTGGCCCGAGACATGAGACTAGTAATTATAGCCATGGCATAAGCAAGTGGTTGAGTCCACCCCATGGGTCACGTTGAAAGCGTATGACTCTCCCTTTAAGAAATTTTCCCTGGCCATGACTCAACGAATGATGTTGAATGGGAACCCAGTTCACCCTGGTTGATCTTGGTTGGATGTTTCATACGTTTCGTTGGGACATGCCGGCCTATTTGGTCTGTCAGGTCAGGTGGGCGAATATGGGGTCAAGACCAAGCCCCTTTTGCAAAGCCCGCCTCCATGAAGCAGGGCTGTCCTTATGGCTGTCCTTATATTGTTCAGGGTAGACTACATACTGTGGATGGTTGCGAAATCCATTTCGCACCACCCAAGGAGCCCTGGAATGATTTGATTCCCCTGCAAATACCAACAAGCAATGGTTTCCCATGGTTTCCAGCTGGTGCGAACGGATTTCGTCCATCCACCGTAGGAAACATCGAATCTGAAAGCATTATGTTCTGTGAAGTCTGTGTACTGCAGATGTGAGCCAAGTAAGTGTCCTATGGTTGGGTGGGATTTCCAGGGCCTCCGGTGTTGGCTTGGTGCAAAAGTTCCACCCACCACTCTAAACCACCCCAAAACCCACCCGAGCGATGGTTTAACCAACACCTTTTGTGTAAGTGATCCAAACGGCTTGTTCATACCTTTCACTATGAGAAAAGAGGGTTGGGGCAGCAAAGGGTAGGGCATTTCCTGGAATGGTGTTTGGAGGAAATTATGCAAGTGGTAGAAAGTGGGTTGGGGCAGCAAGGGTAGGGCATTTCCAGGTACAGTTTTGGGAGTTAATCATGCAAGTCACAAAAAGTGGGTTGGTAACGGGCAGCAAAGGGCATTGCCAGGTATGGTTTTTGTATGACCTTCACAGCTCCAAATTCCATTGGATGAACTCACCTCCGGAGTTCCGTTGAGAGACTGAGTCTCTTTTTGGGTTTGGTTGCCATCTTAGTGGAAAACAACAAGTACTTTAGGACCTTGGTTTTTGATGGCTTCCTGAAAATAATCGGATCCCTGGAAGAATGGAAATGGAAGGTACCCCTAGAAGTACGAGATTTGTTTTCTGCCATCCCCTTAAAGCTTTTTAGCCTTGTGTTTAGCGGTAGTTTCCATTTCACCCACTAAAAGTTTGTCACTCTCGCGGGGGATCAGAGACTCCTCTCGCCTCGAGGCGCTCAGCTCCTTGAAGGACTCCGCCCTGGTTCCCCTCGTCTCCTTCCGCCTGCGCGAGGCGCGCGTCGAAGGGCAAGGGTTGGACCTTTGGTTTGAGGGGTTCGTGCTTATTACGGTTCAGCCTCCAGTTGCTTATAGGAGTGCTTGTTTTTCTTTGATGTTAAACGGAATGTATCACTGCTGGAAATGTTTTTTTTTTGTTTCAGGGCCCAACCAAATGTGCGTAAATAAGGAATTATAAGCTGAGTTAATGTGTTTTTCAAGGTTATGGTCTTTTAATTCACCCAGGTTCGAAACAGAAGCAGAAAAACAAAAGAAACCTAGAAGGAACCAGACCGGGGTGTAGAACATATGGGAAGCCTGGATGAAACGCCTCATTGAGGGCGTGCAACCCATTTGCATCGGCCAGACTTTTTGTTTTTTCCGGACTCAACGTGAGTATTGAATTGCCCCACACAGGTATGTGTCAAATTAGGGGGACCGGTGGTGGCTTTCAGTTTGTTTCGCTTTGCACCAACATGAGAAGGCTACCCTCAGGCAGCACCCGCATAAATGGAATAAAACTCAGTGGCCGTGTGCCGCAAGAGGCGTGGGATGTACTTCCCTTTCGTGGAAACCAAGAGATGTTTCCCAACAGTGCCATCTGGGTTTGTCTCCCACAAAATGAGTGGTCTTCTGTTGATATTCATTTAACACCACGGAAAAAGGGGACCCCCCAAAACGAGACGCTCATCGACCTGTCCAAAGGACCCAGTGGTTTTTGTCTTCAGATAGGCCATGAAGCCCACAGAAGGGTGGTCCTTGGTTTCCCACAAAGGCAACCTTCAGAGGGGTATCTCAAAAATACAGCTCGAGGTATCGTTGGTAACCGTTGTTCTACCCCAAAAATAATTCCCCAAAAAGAGTCGACCTTGCGGAGCGTAGTCACTAGGTTGCAGACTGAGGGAGTGCCCAAGAATCCCAAGATGGACATGGGGCACCATGGCCGCCTTGGACTTTCGGCACCAAACGCCATGGCTTTGATCCGGCAACGACATAGGGGCACAGCTGAACAATAGATGTTCATATAACTTGGTGGCTCCAAGCCATCCGGTTCCTTTGCTTTTTAGCCTTTTAGTGCTTACTGGTGGTTTCCATTTAGCCCACTAAAAGTTAAACTTTGAGGGGGGGATCTGAGGGCAGCCCAGATAAGGTTCACGCGGTTTGCTCTTAGTTTCATCCTGTTCATCCGGTTCTTGGGGGGGAGGGCTGCAGGTACAAGTGCATTGTTGCGAAGACACCATGTGGGGGGAGTCACCCTATGACTTTTGAGGTACGGCCGACCTTGTTTGGTGATGTTCCTTGCATTTTACGGACCAAAGCAAAGCAACCACCCATTTCCGCTTCTAACAGGGTGGGGAATTTCTGATTGTGCAGAGGGGTTTGTGGGAATACAGAACTTGGGAATGAAGGACACCTTCTTGTTCAATCATGAATCTGGGAGAATCTGGGGTACGGAGGGTCCTTGGATCAGGGGTAAAACGAGATCACCCATGAAGGTTCCTAGGTATGGACTGTTGTCAAGGGTTATTCGGCGCCAATGACGTTTTTCCAACATTGGCCCTTGTCAAATATGCTGTTCTTTTTGGTGACCCCCTAACATTTGCATTTGAGTGCATAGCTGTCCTTTGCGCTCGATGATATTTGCCTTCACAGCACAGTAGCCTGTTGCCATTCGGCGAACTCTTTGTTTGCTTTGATCAACAAATTCGGCTTGCTGGCTTTTACGCTGGCCGTTTGTTTGTTGGCACGATCCGGAAATCTGGGAGCTAGGCCGATCCTATGATTGAATATGTTCTGAAGCGCATTTTTATAATCAGTTTCCAATTGGCCTGCAAAAGTTCACATTGGGCGCGTATTGGTGGATTTCCCTACAGCTGCCTGAGGTTGAGGTTTGTTGGAAATGTCTCCCATTGCGATATCAGTGGAGATGTCTTACTAAAAAAATCTCAGTCAGGGGGTGGCGCTTTTTTTTTCCTTGTTTTTTTTCGAAGAGGGAATGTACTCTGCATGTTCCGGGTGGGTCCTAAAGTTGGAGACGCTGGACTGAAAGTGGGCATCGCTGCCAGGTCCGAAGCCTATCTGCGGCTCGATGTTTAAGTCATTACTCCTCAGAGACTTGAGCCCAGAAAAGGTGTTTCATGTCGCAAAGTACTTTTCGCGACGAGTGCATGCGGACACGCAAACATGAAAAACGGTTTTGGGCTCCTCCCATCCCTTGCCAGGACGAAACCAGGCGCGCCCACTCAAGGGCGGACGCGACGTCGCGGGCCGGGAGGGCGGTTGGAAGTTCTCAGAGCTTTATTGGGTCGCTTGCTTCCCTTCCTTTGGAGGGGCTTCCCTGAATCAACTACCAAAAGTGCGGCTTCCGTAATGGAAATCCACCATTTTTGTTTGGACTTCTCCCTGCTGTTGTCAGAAAGCACACGGGCAGAAGATTGGTTGCAGGGACCGACTTTCTAGCCTGGGGTCTTTGGAGCAAACTGTAAGGGTCCGGTGTGAAGGTTCTTTATTGTTGTCTTTGTTTTTTAAGGGGAGGAAGTAAGTCCTCCCAAAACCTCTGCAATCTCCTTGAAAGCAGCTCCAAACCACCCCCACCCTGCGAGCCCAGACTATGCACCTATTTTGTGCGAGCTTTACCTTGGGGGACTTTTGCTGGGGCTCTGGGTCCCAGGGCCAACAGCTGAATGACAGTGGCGAGCGAGATTCAGACGAAATCCATGTCAACTGCAAAACGTATGCAACTCTCAAGGGTTCCTATCCAGTTCCCAAGTACCTGGTTGCCTCCCCGAGAGGGATTCTGCAAATGATCAAATGCAAAATGCCTTTGGAGGGAGTGCTGAGGAACCCACGGGAGGGTCATACCTGAAACAAGTCGTTGCTCATGGGTGTTAACAGTTGCAACCTCCCAAACAGTTTTTTTTCTCGAAACAAACACTGCAGTGCACTGGCTCCCCTCTGATGGCCATGGGCCACGTTTAGTGCGTGACGGAACTCGTGAGAGACGCTGGTGAGGTGGTCCAACCAAGTTCCGCTGTCTGCCGCCGGGGGTCCCAGATCTAAAGACTCATCGGGGAGGGGGTGACGCCTGGCATTCGTAGCTGTGGGGAAGACTGGAGAAATGGAATGGAGCATTGAGCAATTGCTTTGGGTACAAGGGAAACGCCGCCATGATGTTCCCAGTTGGAGTTGAGGGATGGAAGTTCAGAGTCGCTGACCGTATGAAGCTTGCTCAAAGTTTGCCGTGGTCCATGTGGGAGGGACATCGGGGCCGCACCCTCAGTAGTGCAAATGCATAGGTTGTCGGTGCAAGGGCCACCAAACCATGCAGTCTCTCATAGTCGGTGTGGGTGTGATGCAAATGTGCGATCTGACTCTCATTATCAGTAGTCACGTGTTGGGATAGAGTCGCACAAAAAAATATTGTCTGAAAGGGACGACAAAACTCTTTCTGGAGAGACTGTGCATCTTGGATGGTTGATGTCATTCCGGTGCATGTAACTTGTGCTTGAGAGATGTTGTGCTTAATTTGATGACTGTTTATGGCATTTGCCGATGATGATTGACACATTGTGAGGTGTGAAAGGCACGTGGCCGTGAGATATCCAATCACATGTGATTTCCAGTAGTTTCTGGTCCATTCGGGCGCATGCTTCGTCAGTTTGACCATGACTATGGCCTCCAATCAGTAGCATAGGTGCCCTTTTTGGTTATTTTGGTCGAGCATAGATGGAATCCTGGTCGGCCTCGTTGTTTTATCTGCCAGCGCTTTATGGCTACTTACTTGGATCCTTGGACTCTCAACTTCTTGCAGGAAACAGGTTTTCTTTTTTCCATTGGACCCACCAAAAGTTGAACGACTTTGTTTGGCAGAGGGGTCAACGGCAATGACCCCGGGCCATCGACTTTCCACCAAAAAGTGACACGATCGGCACGCCTCCGAGAGGTCGGGGACACCATTTGTGCCCTGAGCCACCTGGACGGCGGCCCACCTCTCTTGGCGCGGGGGCTCGGTACAAAAAGCCCTGGACAGGTGGACGGTGGGTACGGTGGATGGGGTAAAAGGGAGGGGAACAAAGGGAAATCCCCCCGGCCTACTATAACTTGGCTCCCAGCCATGCGATTCCTTAGCTTTTTAGCCCTTGAGTGTTTAATTAGTGGCAGTTTCAATTTAACCCACTGAAAGTTAAACTTTTAGCGGGGGGATCTGAGGGCAGCCAAGATAACTTACCATGGTTTCGGGGTTGAGTCTGGTTTACTTGCAATATTTAGAGCAACCACCGCAAGTCTACCCAGTTTTCTGCAGAGGCCTGTAGCATGTTGGTGAGGACACAAGTTGTACAACGGCTTTTGGGGGCTGAGACATTCAGACATGGTTGATGTCAGAAGTTGGGAGAGCCTTCTGAGCGCTTGATTTCACAGGAGGTTTTGATTGAGTGTCTGTAGGGGTCTCCTCCGATGTTTTACATTTTAAGGTGTTGAGACGTTCACTCCTTGAATGCACCTGTCCAAGACAGACACCAACTCCCACGTTTCGTTCTTTACAGATAGACCATGCCATACAGCCTCCCGACATGCTTAAGGAGGCGATCGGGTGCTTAGTTTTGTTCTTAGGAGCCCTTTTTACAACCCACTTGCACCTGTTACAAGCACCCAGTCCCTGAAGAGGGTTGTTTGGCCAGGATCCGACTCGACTTGTGCCTCCGTAAGACCACCCAAGGTGCTCAGAAGCCTTCTTCCCGGAGCTAAACAGTGACCCAATACACCGAAACATTTTGGCACAGGTCCAGGTTCTTCAATTCCCTACAAGTAATGTTTTCACCGTCCCGGAGCAACTGGGATGTAGAAACCGCCAACATCTATGATTCCTTCAACTTTCATGGTTGTCAGGGGCCCTCAGAGAGGGGGCCGGGCCCCCAAAAGAAAGCACTTAAAAGGAATCCATATGGGTATGTTTTTTTTGAGGGTACCCTTTTGGGGGTTGGTTTAAAGGGACGCCGACAGGAAACCACTCGTTTTGGGTCCCCTATTTTAAGACGCATCCACATAGGCCTTATTGATTAGTCGCAGGTTACCCTGCACCAAGGAATCCTCACGACAAACCCCAATCCGCCGAACCATCGATCGCATCACTCCATGTCTACTAGGGAGCCAGACATGATGAGTTAGGTTTTCCCAAGAGGTCCGTTGGTTACCAAGGATATTGCTGGGTGTCAAAGAGGGTCTCTACAAAGCCAACTTATGTATTAGGCCGGTTTCCTTGGCTACCTCCAGTTACCAGATCTTTGTTTCTTTTGGTTTTGCAAACCGACTACACTTGTAGGTAACCTGGCGACCATTTGGTTAGATCTTTAGCCTTTCACCCTTTAACTTTCAACTGTTTGGATCCAGAAGAAGCCAGTTCGATTTTGGTTCTTTAGGCCCCTCCCCCTACAAACGTGGACTTATGCTATAAATCATATGAAGCATGTAGACCCATCACCCCCTTGAAACTCCCTCTTGAACATGGAACCCTTTTCGGGGCTTCCCTTTGGCCTCCCCCGCCCCACGGCTCGATTTCGGCCCAGTCGACAGGTCCGCGCCTCCGTGCAGCTGGAGGGCGCCACGCTCTTCCTGGTCCTCTCGGAGCCGATGCCCCAAGCGAAGCAAAGAAACCCGGCAAAGGCCCCAAAGGTAGGGTTTTCCAGCAGAAGAAACTATGAAACCTAAAAAAACGTGGGATAGGTCAAGAGTTGGTCTGTAAAAAAAAAGAGAGACCTCAAAGCCTCCAAGGCGAAATACTTCAGATTGGGAAAATTTGGGTTTTTGCTGTTTTTCGAATTGCAGGGACCGCCAAAGCCTCCAGAGGGTCCAATCAGAGCCCGTACTGCTCACGTTGGTCTAAGCACACACCGGAGGTGCCCTTTCAACTTTTTGTTTGGAGGGGCTGTCCCATTTTAGAGGGAATTTCTCCACTTTCGGGGTAGCACGCCCTTCTTAATCCGCCAGGTTTATGAATCGGGGTCATCGTGTTTGGGGCATGAAGTTGAACGGGGGACCCTTTACTGTACATCATTCAGGTGGGGATTTATGTACACATCAACATTCTTCAGTGGGTCTGTGAAAATTCCTCGCCATTTGTACGACTCGAGTGATTTGTCGGGACTCTCTCGAAGCAGACGCAGGGGTCAGTGGCCCTTCGAGATCGAGAACCGTTCCTTCAGACATACAGCCGCGCACTCTGCGGTCCTGCGGAGAGAGACGCTGCCGTGGCTGTTTGCTTGCTTGCTTGCGTGCTTGTTTGCTTGTGTGTTTCTTTGTCTGGTTCTTTGTCAATTTGTTTGTGTGAGCGTTGTGCATGTTTGAGTGTTTGTTTGTTTGCTTGCTTACTTGCGTGCTTGTTTGGTGGTCTTCTTCTTCGTTTGTTTGTCCGCTTGTCTCTTTGTCTGTTTTTTTTTGTTTTGTTCTGTGTGTGTGTGCGCGGTTGTTTGTTTGTTTGCTTGCTTGCATGCGTGTTTGGTGTTGTTGTTCCGTGTCTTTTTGTCCGCTTGTCTCTTTCTCTTTTTGTGCGTACGGTTGTTTGCTTGCTCGCTCGCTCGCTCGCTTGCTTGCTGGCTGGCTGGCTAGCTTGCTGGCGTGCTTGTTTGGTTGTCTTTTTTTTGGTTGTCTTTTTCTTAGTTTGTGTGTCCGCTTGTCTCTTTGTCTTTTTGTGTATCCGCGGTTGTTTATTTGCTTGCTTGCGTGCATGTTTGGTGTTGTTGTTCTGTGTCTGTTTGTTTGCTTGTCTCATTATCTTTTTGTGTGTGCGGTTGTTTGCTTGCTTGCTTGCGTGCTTGTTTGGTTGTTTGTTTCTTTATTTGCTTGTCCGTTTGTCTCTTTGTCTTTTTTGTGTGTTTGCGGTTGTTTATTTGCCTGCTTGCTTGCGTGCATGTTTGGTGTTGTTGTGTTGTGTCTGTGTGTTTGCTTGTCTCTTTCTCTTTTTGTGTGTGTGTGTGTGCGGTTGTTTGTTTGCTTGCTTGCTTGCGTGCTTGTTTGGTTGTTTGTTTCTTTATTTGCTTGTCCGTTTGTCTCTTTGTCTTTTTTGTGTGCGGTTAGTGCGGTTGCTTGCTTGCTTGCTTGCTTGCATGCTTGTTTGGTAGTCCTTTTCTTTGTCTGTTTGTCCGCTTGTCTCTTTGTCTTTCTGTGTGTGCGGTTGTTTGTTTGCTTGCTTGCGTGCTTGTTTGGTAGTCCTTTGCTTTGTCTGTTTGTCCGCTTGTCTCTTTTTGTTGTGTGTGTGGCTGTTTGTTTGTTTGTTTGTTTGTTTGTTTGTTTGTTTGTTTGTTTGTTTGTTTGTTTGTTTGTTTGCTTGGTTGTCGTCTTGGTTGTCGTCTTGTTCTTTGTCTCTTTGTTCATTTGTCTCTTTGGCTTTCTGTGTGTGTGTATGTGTGCTTGTTTGTTTGTTTGTTTGCTTGCTTGCTTGCTTGCTTGCTTGCTTGTTTGTTTGTTTGCTTGTGTGTCTGTTTGTTTGTGTGACGATTTATTTGTTTATGTGATTGCTTGTTTTGCTTTGCTTATGTGCTTGGCAATGTGCTTGCTGACTTCTTTGTATGTTTGGGTTTTAATGAGGTGACAACACCACAAGTGCAGACAACTCAGCAATTGCTTGTGCTCCCTTTGAATGTCCTTGCCTCGGCCATTATTGTTCTACCATGCCGACGGGGGCCGAGTGGGAGTAAATTTATGCAAGCCGATCGTGGTAGATATTGTTGCAGCGTTTAAGCACAACAAACCCATGAAATGTGTCGCTTTTGTTCTTTGCGCCTGAATTAATATTTTTGTAAAGCATCAGACTACCTCATTGGAACCTTTCAACATCCAGGGATGTTGCTCCGTGGAAGCCCTTTGCGGCTTGAGACGAGGTGGTGTTATACCAGGAGGGCACTGATCCCTCGGCCCGGACCCAAGCGGAATACGTTCCGAGCTTAAGAGGCAACCAAAGGGGGCAGAGAATGGAAGTGGCTGTGATCCTGTCAGGGTTTGCTTTAACACTTCCATTTGCCGCAAATAGTATTTTCTATTTTCATTATTTGGTTTTAAAGAGAATCTATCGCTACTGGACATATGTTCTCCTAAATTTTGCAGGGGTGCTGAAGCAAATGGAAGAGTACTAAGGCTTTGCGGTTGTGTCTCAAGCGAGCGGTGTGCACGTTGTGGCTGTGTCTCAAAACCCTGTACCAAAACGGCACCGTGGCAAATGGAACTCAATACCAACGCCTGCGTAAGCCTAGCTCTTTGATTTTGAGCCACATCCTTGTCTGCTTCGCCTTTTGGAGTCGCGAATCCTTTCGGAGTCTCCGCTAGGTGCACGAAGAGTGGGTGATGCGACCCTGCGAGGTCCGCAGACCCAGATGTCGAGCGTGCACGTTGGCCGGTTGGTTTAATGGGAAGCCGACAGGAAGCGGCCCGTGGTTTGAGTCTCCCCCTATATTGAAACAGGTCCCCTGCTTTTATATATGCATGTACAATACATCAACCTACTTACATGTGTATATATATAATATATAATGTATAAATATATATATATATACGTTGGCTTCCGCTGGAAGGGACATCGCGCGAACAAAAACCATGAGCAGCTGCTCCTCGGCCCCAATTTTTCCCAAACACTCGCTTTTGGTGGCAAAAGTCGTCAAAGTGGGATCGTGATGTTCAGCGTTTCTAGGTATCAACGTGCAACCTCACAGTGGCGATGGAGTGCCGGGAGTGATGACATCAGCTGGTCGAGTCAACCGACCCTTTTTGGGCACAGTCCAGAGAGTGCATGCCGTGCTCCCGCAGCTGAGGCAGTTTGCCCTTAGGAACGGCACCACCTTTTTTGCGACTTTGGTAAGCGTCTTAGGCAGGGGGGCTTTCAAAAACCCGCAGCCAATGGAGAGCCAGCCGCCTCAAATGGAGGGTCCAAGGATCAGCAGTCTTGCCAGAGCTCACTACAAGTGAGACAGTTTAGAGTTGGACGAAGAAATTCGACGAAGCATCGCGTGGAGAAGAGAAGTCGCCGCACCCACTGGCAAATTGTGGTTAACAGGATTCCAACTATATACTTGAAATTTATGGATGGACAAAAATTGCTTGTGCACCAGAGATCGGTGGATTTTGAAAAGAAACATGGTTGAACTGAAAATGATAAACTCACCTTGTAGAGCAAGAGTAAACCGAAGGGAGGCAAGCTCGTGTTTCCAAATTCCAATCCTTGAAAGGCAAGCAGGCCGCAAGCGGGTGCCCTGTAGTTGAAAATCCCCCCCTCACCTCTCAGTGGCATGGGAAGCAAAGCCAACCTTGCCTTATATAGTTGATTTGTGTTCCCTTCGACAAGAGGGCGCCACTGGGGAGGTCCTTTGATTCGGGTGCAAGCTTCCACTTGTCGGTGGGCTCGCACGGAGGCCCGGTTTGGACGTTTCGAGGTCCGGCGGTTTGTGTTCCCGGACCCTGAGCAGCCGAAGACCTTGGTAGGCGCAAGCCTCGGCTCGGACCTCCTGTTTCCCCAGCAAGGTATGGGTCGCCCGGCTAGGACTCGGTTCCCGGGGGTTGGGTTCGGGGCTGGGGAGACCTGGAGTTATTTCGGGGATCCCTACTTCGATGGTCTGGGGGGAATCGCGAAATGGTGAGTAACCGTGGAAGGGGACTTCCGGACTTCCTATGGCTTTCGTGCGTTGCCGGGGCTGCAAACCACTTTGCGGTTCCCCCCAGACTATCTAAGTACGAGTACTTGGTTTCTCTTTGATACGAGTGAAAAGGACTATTTCCCCACTGACCAGCAGCATGTTTTAGCTTTTGCAGGGGGTCCAAGACAAACCAGGCCGGTATGTTCCTGTCAAGTCTGTTTGAGAGTCACTTTTGCACCTCTAGAGCCTCTAGGTGAGTCGCTGCTTGGGGCGATGTCTAAAGGGGAAATGCAGTAGGAGCCCCAAGACTCAGCAGAAGCCGTTTTAACCTTTGATACTAATTGGAAGCCTGGGGCTCCCTTCCTTCACGTTCCAACCAGTCGCGAATCGAGTTCCCATGGGCTCAGAACCGCGAATCGACCGTTTTGCTCAGAGCCGCTTTCCTTGGTCCACGTGGGAAAGAGGGCACCTATTTGGGGGGTCGGTTTAAATGGCAGCCAAAGGAAAGGGGGGGACCGACCTGCCCATGGTCAAGGTGCCAAGAGGTAAAGCTTACGCAAGCTCTCCAGATCCTGCAGGCACGTAGTGGATAATTCTAAATCCTGTAAAATCAGGCCATGGTTTAGCGGGTGGTGAAACTTGCCCCAAGCGAATCGACCTGAAAGGACCTTCCGGCGTTCGTTATGTGTGGTCAAGGTCCCCAATGATTGACCTTATTGTTAGGTTGGTTTTCTGAACCTCAATGAAACAAACAAACGCTCCGGAAACCGCGAAAGGCCGGGCCAGACCAGGAAGCCCGGTCTAAAAATGCAAACACCAAATGTCTCTATGGGTGTGTCGTGCTTTGGGTACCCCGTTCGGGGTTGGTTTGAAAGGAAACCAAAAGGACAACCACCAGTTTGGGGGTCCAACCTTAAAAGAGACACACCCGAAAGGGAAAAGCACATTGTTGTTTGAAAACAAAAACTTAAGTTAAAAAGACACACCCATACAAAAAAAGAAGAAGAATACATACGTTTAATGTGGATGGTGTCTCAAGGGGATCCACTTGGAGAATTCAACATTTTGCTCTGGACGGTGTTCGCCTGCGTCGCCTCGCCTGGTTGCGGCCTTGGGAATGCCTCTCGTAACATGAAGCACTAGACAACAAACAACAAACAAACAACGAGAGACCAACAAACAAACAAACAAACAAACAAACAAAGAAAGAAACAAAGAAACAAAGAAACAAACAAAGAAACAAATTAACAAACAACAACAAACCAACAACAACAAACCACCAGAGGGTCAGTAAATGCTCCAAAACCAGGCCCCCCCCCCCAACTCCAAACTGTCAGGTTCCATGTTTGTGGATGGGAGGGTTGGCCCAATTGGGATGGTTTTTTTTTGAGGTTAAACGGAGGGTCTTTCCATGCCTCAAGAGGAGCTTGGGGTTCAGATCCAAATCCAAACCGCCGAAGAGTGACAAGGCGTAGGCCGGGATCCAAACAACGTTGGCTCCGTGGTTTGCTTGGCAAGTGGAATGGATCCATGCGAGGATTCGCGGCTAGACTAGGGGCGCCCGGAATTCAGCAACCCCCACGGGTCGGGCCTTGCCGCCGGTTTTGCTAAGAGAAAACCATTCACGAACCAACCAACCGACCAACCAATTAACCTACCTACCTGCCAGATTGTCAAATCGACGCGGTTGGACGCAACGGCAGAGAGAGAGACAGAGAGAGAGAGAGAGAGAGAGAGAGAGAGAGAGAGATTGTCAAACTTTCTGTCCAATGTGCGTAGGAACTCATGCTACATGAATTCCAAGCTTCTTGGTCTTCACTAGTTTCGAAGACGTCTTTGTCTTCAATATTCCAAGGCGTCTACTTGTCGAAAGTACAAACAAACATGGGGAAACAGGAGGGGAGGTTCAGGAGACGGGGGGGTCGAATCCCTCAAAGGAACCGTTTATGGCACTTTAC
The DNA here is from genome assembly GCA_963377175.1 of Effrenium voratum. NCBI lineage: Eukaryota > Dinophyceae > Suessiales > Symbiodiniaceae > Effrenium > Effrenium voratum. Next base: position 113,063 of record CAUJNA010003548.1, on the reverse strand, counting down.
ACCCTTTGACCCAAGAATCACGAGGGTACCAAGGGACCTTCTGGGAATCTTACCCTGGATGGACGAAACCCATTTCGCACCGTTCAGACACCCTGGTTTCTGATTCGATTCGACCAAGAAAATCATTTCGTGCCGAGGATTTTCGCGAATTTCGCCCAGCAGTTCTCCTTTTCCTAGGATCCAGTTCCTGTAAGGTTGACCATAGCCATGTGAGCCGCATGGACTGGTCCTGAACGATGGGAACCCTAAAGGCCCTAAAGGCTATGGATCCGGCTATGGGAACCCACCAGGTCGGTTTTGTTGGGAAATGGATCTGGCTATGTTTCAACAGGGCTCCTTAAAAGATACATGTTGCAACCATTTGAAACATGGCTTTTTCCACCAAAACCACCATTTACAAGGCAATGTTCGGTGTATAATATAATATGGATCCCTGTTCAAGGCCCATGTTCGTGCTTGGTGCCAGCTTTCGCCCGTCAGGCCGCATCCTGGGCGCTGGCGAGACACAGGCAACCGGGGAGCCCAAAAAAGGAAAACCCAAAAGGGCGGCTGTGCCTGGCATGTCTAGAAAGCGATTTGGAGTCTTGCCCTTTTTGCGTGGATTTCACCGATGTTTCTTTGTGTAGGTTCTTTTTTAGCACTCTTCTAGTACTCTTTTATTATCCAGGGTTGGATCCACAAAAACCGCATCCAAGCCCGGTTCCTAGAATTAACCCCCTTCGTTCAGGTTTTGGAGTCATGGAAACAAGATGCAGACATAGCTTTCCTTCTCGGGGGGATTCACAGATTTTCCTCTCCCGAAAACCAGGGGTTGGAGGTCCAGGTGGTGCAGGTGTTTGGTCTAGTGGTACTCATTTTCAAGTGCTGCCATGGGGAGACTAGGGTCATTCAAGTGAACATGTTGGAAGGCTTCCAACCACTGTGGGCGTAGTTTTTTTTTAAACATCTAAAGTTGGCTGTGTTTGTTGAATGGACCCAGTGTGCTCGGAGGCATCATTTAGTTAATGTACTTAGGCATTCGCCAGGACGTACGAAGCACAGCGTAGACATCCAGAACTCTAGCGCGAGGCGCCATAGCATGCAGACATCCGCTTTCTGAATGGGTCTCATGGACTACACATGTCAACTTCCGCTTTATGTGTTGGCCCGCCGACTTCACTCCATTGAGTGGGAGCAAAAAAGCTACTGCCAGCTTGTGTGGTTCCGTGAATCCTTTCCGTTGCTGTGTAGCGAATGGGCTCGGGGCTGATACAAGCGCCTAGAAGTCTCATCATCCAAATTGGATCAACCATTCTGTCAAAGGGGGTTGAACCCAGGTCCAAGGGCCATGAAGGAGGATGCCCTGGAAGAAAGCAATGACCTAAGAACTTCTGAGCATATCTTTTGAACCCTCCCATCATGCAAAAAAAAGTCCGCTGGTTTGCTGCCATGGTTGTTGGAAATTGGCGAACGTTGACCCGAGAGAAAATCAACCCCAGTTTTCATGATTAAGGGTGTGTCCCTGGGTGAAATGTGGGGACTCAGCCCACTTTTGAAGGGGCCAAAAAGCCACCCTATGAATAAGCTGGTTGGTTTATATAACTTCGGTCTGCTGGTGGCCACGTGTGTTGGGATCGCCCCTTGCCAGAAAAACACCACTTCACTCGTTGACGGTTGATCAAGAACCCTGATTGGGCGGTCTGGGCGTGAAAAACCAGCTGAGGGGTTAGTTGACAACCACGAAGTGGGTTGGTTCTGCCCACTTCCTGCGAAAACGGTCAGTGCTTAACAAGAGATGAGTAGCGCCTAACAACACACAAGTAAACTCATGATGATGCTTTGCGGTTGATGCGGCAAAAATGCAAGTAAGGGCAAGTATCCCCGCACAAATGCTTTAAGGCACACCCTCTTTTGGCTGAGGATGGCCAAACTCCTGCGCCATTGAACAAAAAAGCCAGCAACAGGAATAAACCACCTAGATAGTGCGACATTAGTATTTCAATGGGAACAAGTTGGAAGCCTGTTTCTTCTAGGGGATTTCCCATTCTTTCCAAGAATCCATCTTTTCAGGAAACCATCAACTACCCGGAAGAGGGAAAAAAGAACGCTGTTTTCCAAAAAGAACGATGGTTGGAAACAGCATGGGGAATCAACCCCTGGATTTTTGTTGGTTCACCGCACTTTGCTAAACCAAACGCAACCCTCTGCCGCCAAGCTGCTTGGCCGCCAGTCTTGAGGCGGCATGGTACCAGTTGGACAACATCTCCGCCGGGGGCGCGCAGCACTCGCTGTGGGTGCCTGGCACCTCATCTCCCGCCGGGGCCCCCAGCTAGGCGCCCCTTGTACCGTTTCTGTTCTGGGGGAGGGTTCCCCCACTAAACTAGACTACAGAAAAAGGGTACTCTTATTCTAACCTCTCTACTGGAGGACCTAGCATCGGTTGGGGAACTTCGAAGTGAGTTTGCTGAAAACGAGGTGATGTTAAAAGGGACAATATGCAGGGTACGCCCGTGTTTGAGCTTGGTACCCTTCATTATTTTTGTTCTGGGAGTCCCCCTATGTCGACACCTATTTTGGCACAGGATGTGGCTGCACAAAGTGCAAGGCAACGCTGTCACGGGTCAAAAGTTGTTCACGCATGAGTGGTTCATATTTTCGGCCTCGGAATAAGGGTTTGCGCAGATGCGACCTAAATGTCCCTCCATTGGCCGAACTGAACGGATGCGAACCGTAGGCGCCCCGCGTTGGGAAACCTCCTACCCCTTTTCCGTTTTCACCTGGCCGCCCCGAACCCATCAATGAGTTACATCCTTGAGGCGAAACCTCTCGTGAGTCATCAAAACCCAAGAGATCCACGCTGTCGATTGTTTAAGATGGCTTTTTGGTTTGGCTGATCTCACTTTCTAAGTTTTTGTGGACATTTGCGGATTTTGGGAAGACCGTTTTAGTGGTATAAACTAAAAGTCTGGTTACTTTTTTGGGCCATCTACTCAGTTAGTGTTTGGTAAGCCACTTCGAGCACCTTTTGATTCTCGTGTTCTCAACGCCGAGCCCTTGAGAAGGCCCGTGTCGACGAAACAAAGTTCAGCAGCTCGGTGTTTATGTTGCCCTGTTTGGCTGTTTGGTGTGTCTACTAAAAAGGGGTCCCTGGCAGCGTACAGACGGTGTAGACAATCTGAAAGCATGAAGAAACAAGTCATATCCTGCATATCCAATTGTTGTCTCCGAGCCTAGAGCCTGAAACAGCATTCGACTTTGCAACGACGGAAAATTGAAAAGCACCTGTCAGAGCAACTGTAGCTGCTTGCTACATTGTGAAACTATCCGATTCCCCTAAAGCCGAGAAAACCTTCTCAAACCCCAAAAAAGATGACCCGGCTTGAGGCAGTCCATTTCTTGGGCGGCTCGTGAAAGCGAGTTTTAATACATGAACCTTCCCAATTCCGCTTACCCTAAGAGTCCTGCATATGGAGGCCACAAACTTATCAATCGGACTCTGGGGTGCCATCAGCCATGTTCAGGTGTTTCGTGTGTGGTCCGCTTTGCTTGTAGCAGGGAGCAGACAAATCCGCACAAAATGCATTGCATTTGTAAAGTTTGCTAGAATCCAGGGAATTTGTATAATTGTATGTTCCAATCCCACTTTATTCCAGGAGATGGATATGTTGTGTTGTCTTCAATTGCTTCTATTCACACCCAATGCGCTTTCCATCCGTTTTCAGAGTTTTGTCAAGACCCCCATAAACCAAAGAGGGGCTCGATGAGTAAAGCAGCGAAACCCCGGCGGTGGCACCCAATTGCATGGAGACTCCTCGTGTGGACCCTGTCCCTTCAAAGGACTGAAGCTATTTCTCGGGGTTCCATGCCAAGATGCACAGGGTACCTATTTCCGTCCCCGAAACCGCCGCACGAAATCTTGCAGACCCTATTTCAACCCGCTAAACCTTCCAAACTCGTGATTTGAACCCCGCTCAAACCACCCACCAACCTGAAACCCAGCCTAAATCAACCCCAAGCCAAGAACCAGCACTAAACCATCTCACCCCAAGCGCAGGCACCCCAATATCCCAGCAGATTGGATCCCCAAACAGTCCTCCGGAACCCTCCCCGAAAGCTTTGCGCACCAGCTTCCAGCTGTGGAAAATCGGGGGTGATGGGCCAAAGAATTTGCTGAACGGTTTAGCAAGTTTGCTCCTCATGCCTTGACCCTTCCATGTGGTTTGAGAGTCTTGTCAAAACCCTCCCTGTTCACCAAAGAGGGGCTGGATGTGTGTGTGTTGTTCCGCCCCATAGGAGTCTTTTTGATTTAGGTGAATTTGGTTAGGAATAGATTGCACTGGTTTAGATGGGTGTTATTCCATTCACCAAGGCCATCTATTTGTCCAAAAGGCCACCTGAGCCACAACCAAAACCCGCGTAGATGAAGGTTAGTAAAGGAATGTATAGGACAATCCCAAGCATAAATGCGTGCCTTCGCCGGCTTTCAAATTGATTCCTTACCGATCGGTTTTGATGGTGACTCACCATTGTTTGTCCCCAGTACCCTTCGAAACTTGCTGGTGCTCACAAAAATCTGGTTGAAATGCACCGATTTCGGGGACTCCCGCGCCACCCGTGGGATGGGTTTCGCTCGGGGGTCATGTCTCATTCCCTTCGAGGCCCTGGACACCACGCTCTTGCTGCGCGGGGTCTCCCGGCGCCTGGTGCTTTGCGACCGGGAGGCGAGATTCGCATTTTGGAACCTTCGAAAGTCTCGGTGGACACAGCAAGGGGGATGTGGATGACACAGGGTTTTTTTTTTCCGTTTTCCCGTTTTGGCTCACTTTGGCCCTGAATATGTGCGGGGTCTGAAGGGAAACCCAATCGAAAACAATGGGATTTCTGGAAGCGGCAGTTTTACTGGAGCCCACCAGTGAATGGCAACTCCTCCGAAAGTGGCAGAAGTTATTGGCAACCCATCAGGAGAACTCCAGTGGCAACAAGCCCTATGTGGACCATGCCACGCCACGAAAGTTCGAAGAGTCGACAGCACCAAGACGCGCCGCCTGTGAAAAAGGTGGTGCAGGACATGGTGCCAACTCGCACGCCCTGCCGCTCGGCATCAACTGAACTGGGCTTCAGGACCTCCAGCTGAAGGTCGCCAAAAGGCAGAGGTTCGAAGAGCGGAGCTAGAGATCCTTCAAGTGTCGGAGGCAAGCGGCGCCAAAAGCAGAGGCACTCGGGACCACAAGGTGTGCTCTCTAGGAAAAGCAGGGGGTTCTTAGAGCAGATCTCTGTGGTGATTTTGTGTGTTTCACTCTTGGGCCAAGCGTTGCGGTGCTCCTTCCCCTGCAAAGAAAACTCAGTTGTTCAGTGGCACCCTTTTTCCCTTTTTCTTTGGTGGCTGCCCCACTGAAAATGGTCTTCCCCAAAAAGGGTTCCCTTTTTTCCCAGGGTCACTGAACAACTGAGAAAAAGCAAGAAAACAAACAAACTCAGAACCCCTCTAAGCATGTCTACCAAGCAGCTTCTGAGAACCCTTCTTTGGGTGTGGGACGCCCCAAACCAAACGAGTAGACAAGGGGTTTTGAGCTTCTCAACGGAAAGCAAAAGGCCATTGACACGTCTTCAGTGGATACCCTCTAACTCCCTTTTGGTTTGCTGGCTTCTCACTAAAATGGGTATGGGTCAAAATTAAACCACCAGGGGAGCGCAGGTTTTAGTCCTTGGTTCGATTTACTTGGGTTCCATGTTGGGTACCTAATTTTCACCCGCACAGCCAAATCAATTCAAGTCTTGCTTTGCGTTTATGTCCCCTTTATCAAGGTCAATCTCCAAGGTGTGTTTTGCAGGGAATCCTTTGTGACGGTAGGCTCTGTCCAAAAAGGAGACTTGGTGCAGTGCATCCTTCATTTCCTGGTCAATTTGATAACGCAAGTAGGCGTGTCCTAAAAGATGTCATCCCCCTAGATGGTTGGTCTTGTTTGGCTGGGTAAACAACTGCAACAACCATCCCAAAGGTTGCCGCATATTTGTTGAGCTTGGGGTTTGGAGTTTCGCTTGCTTCTCCAGAACCCACATTCGCAGGCGCAGGAAACCCTGCTTCTAGTTTTGTCTGTCTTCTTGCTTTTGGCAATCAGGTCCCACACCAGATATGTCTCTTGCAGCTCGTTTTTGCTTGGCTTTTGGACTCCCAGCACCATGAGGCCCGAACAGGAGGTCTTCCAAAAGAAGATCCCGCAAAAAATGATGGATGTGTGTGCTCTACATGTTTTTGTGTGCTTTTGAGGGCACGTGTTTTGGGTGGATTCAAGGGAAACCAAAGGGACAGCCACCTTTTGGAGGGTACCATTTGTTGACGCATACCCGGGTTTGCCATACCCGAAGCAAGCCGCAGGCAACCGGACATTAGCCGCCTCCACATTGTCTTCATGGATCCTTCTCTTCAAAACATCGGCCAATCCCTTGAGAAAATGCGTGGCTAAAGAGAACCATAGGTGAACTTTTAACCAGGATTGAAAGGGAAGCCGTGGGTCCTATTCTGACACATACCCATGCTCTTCTAGGTTTACCACCTACCAACTGCAGAAATTTGTCCATCCACAGGGCATTTTGAATCGTTGGGTTTATCTGAAGAAATTAACAACCGGTCTTTCAGCTTGGCAAGGACCTGGACTGCTCAGCGGATTCCACTCTTCAATCCCTTTTTTGTTGGTGGGTTCAGCCCCAACATTAACTGTATTTTACCAAGACGTGGTTCTCATTTTCCACCAGACTTGCTGGGCACTGGTTACAAAAGGGTTCTGTTGTTTGGGTGGTGTGCGGCTGGGAATGTCCCGAGAACCCTCCAACATACCTTTTGAGCATATCCCTGACACCTTTATGAAAGGAATCTTCATCATGGCACGCTTGGTATGCTCAATAGGTATGTTGGAGTCTTGGAAGACTTGTTGGTGCTCAGTATGTGGGAATGAACCGTTTCGGGGTCCCCTTAAAGGAAGCCACCCGTTGGATGGTTTTTCTCGGGGTCATTCCATCATCTCATTCCCCGCACCTCGCGCACCCACTTGGCCAGTCCACGAACTCTGAAGCAGACTGGGCCCGGGCGCCTCGGAGCTAGCGAGCTACCCTCCAGCGCTTTTTTTTTTGCCCCTTTCTTTGGGAGTCAACTTGGGAGGGTCGGCCGCAAGCCCAAGAAGAAAACCCAGTTTTTCCCCGGTAGTGAGGTGCAATTGGCAAAGCCAAGCAGCAAACCAGTAGCTGTTGCTCACTCAGCTTGGACTTGGGACTTCCCGCGAAAGATTATTGTTTTCGCGAAAGATTGTTGTCTCACTTCCTGACTTGAAACTTTGTCGCAAGACCATTTTAGTGGTAAATCACCGGCTCGGACTTTTTGAGCGAATCCACTCAGGAAGTGAGTTTTAGTGACAAGCAATTCCGAACCACTCGATGAGCAGTGACACACAGCTGATCACCGAGCACCTTTCTAGGGCTATGATCAAGTGGAGCCCAAATGCTCTCAGTTGGGTATGCCTGTTTTAGGGGACACCCAGGTGTTGCTGTTGCTGTTCGTTTAGAACCACAAACAAAAAGGCGCCCTCAAACAACACACGCACACACACACACACACTTGTTTGGGGACTGTGGGAAGATTGTTCAGCAGTCCTTGGAATGAAAACGGTCGTTTGGAAGGGCCAAGATATGTTCGGTGAGTTTCCTTGCATCCAGAAAAGCTGCGGATTTGTTCGACATCGGCTTTTCCATTGCACCTGCTGCTCGGTGACTTCCTTGGGACAGTCTGCAAGTGAATGCGGTTTTACCACCCCCCCTTTTACTTGGAAGACTGAGAGGAAATCTCCCCCGTTTTGGTTTTACCTGGTGATTATCCATCCACTAACATGAAGGGACTGCCAAGTCCGGGCTCGTGGACCAAGCCGGCAGGGCTTGCAAGGTGTACCCGCCAGAAACGCGCAGCTCCAGAGTTGGCCCGGGCTAGGGCGGGCACTTGGGGGACAGACCAGTCGCATAGGTGTCCTTTTTGGTTGCTTTGGTTGAAACATAGAGGGCGATTCCTGGTTTATGTGGTGGTTCAATCAACTACCAAGGGCAATCGATTTTCCCAAAAAGGACACCTATGCCCCTTTTCGTGTTTCCCTCATCGCTCATCTTCGGAGCGTCAGCAACGCGAGCCTCGAGGAAGACCTCGCTGAAGCGCTGAAAGATCAGTCAATCTTCATCATGCGCTGCGGAATGACATGGGATACATCTACGAGATAGCCACTAGGGAGTCACCATCAATTGTCATCTACAACTGCTACATATCAAAGCTAGCGAGACTCACATGATTGTGACTTTCCTTTTGTTTCCCTTGAACCCCCCCCCCAAAAACAAAAGTCGCCGAGCTTCAAAAAGAGCCGCACCCAAATAGTTCAAGGCTGTTGGTTCAGGGTGCCTTTGGGCAGAGGATCTCGTTGCCAATATGTCAAAGGAAACACCGCCCCAGATGAGCATGGCCCACTTTTGGTATCACACGAAACAACTACGCCGATCCCATTCTCAGCTGAGGGCCATGATGACGTGACCGGCCACCAGGACGGATCCGACGTATTATCTGCTCAAGTTTGGCTGTAAGGAGCTAGGGCAAACGGCTGGTTTTAGTCTTTGGCTCCATTTACCAAGGTGCCAGTTGGGTACCAATTTTTGACCACAACCATTTGTGTACTTGAACCCTCGAACTTACAAACAGTCCTATCATACGTTATTTTAGTAGATTTAGCCACATTTAGTAACCACTTGATACGCAGCACATCGATCGCGTGATTTAAGTCGACCTCAGCAGTTGCCCCCCGGCCTGAAACATGCGCTTGGTTCTGGTCCATAAACCTGAAAATGCACATCGATCCTCAAAGGACCAAAAACAAAAGGAGTACTAGCCCCACCATTCTGACTGCTTTATGGGTTAGGGCCGTACCCAGCTATCGTGAATAGTGAGATGGCCTGCTTTGAATACAAACAATGAGTCTTTTCAAGGTTGGTGGACTACTTTGTGTGTTTTCCCACAACGCTACTCCACGTGGTTCTCAAAACCAACCCGCCGTCACAAGCATCGGCCAGCGCACGCTACGGCAGGTACCATAATGTTGCACATAAACCAACCGAAGCCAACCGCAAAACCCTGGTAGTGTGTGGAAACATCTAGAGGCTCCCTTGTTCCCCTTGCAAAATTTGGGGTATCCATGCGATTCAGGGCCAGGGAAGCGATGGGAAGGCAATGGCTCCTGTTTGCGGCTGTGACAGGCGTCCTGATGTCCTACGGGGACAGTTCGAACTGAGCTTCTCTTAAGAATGGCCTTTAGAGCGGGCATGCAACCTTGCTGCCTCCTTATCCACCGGAAGGTTCGAACGATGCCCTAAGAACCTTTGCTAAGCAGGTTCTAAGAACGTGGGGGTGGGCCTTTGGCTGCTTCCTATATCGCCGCACTTCCCCCGTTTCTGGACGTCTACTTTGTGTAAAGATCGTCTTAATGTTGACCCCGGATTAATAAACCCATCTTATTAATGGGGGGGGGGTCCAGAAGTGATGAATCCCCACTAAACTAGGGACACCCCCCTATAACATTAGTGGAAAGCACAAAGCTCCAGGGCGCATGTAATCAACCCGGCGCACAGGACCAAGCGGCGGTGTTGAACCGCATGGCGTTTGACTTCTTCCTGTCAGGCCAGGAGACCAGGTAGATGAAGGTTAGTAAGGGCCAATCCCAAACATAAATAGCTGCGGCCGCTTTCTTAATTCTTGAGATGGTTCTGGGTAGACCATTCTACTACCAGGTTTTGATTATGACTCATGTTTGCTTGAGTTTACTCTGTTGCGGCTGGAACACCCTGAAAAACGGTCGGCGGGTGTAACTCCTCGCGCGTTGTTGGCGCCGCGCGCTTTTGGCAAATCTGCACACGTTGCTCCTGTTGCTGTTGTTGTTTTTTGTTTTTTTACGGAAGCCAAAAACATCAAGCCCCCAGTTTCTCGGCACCTTTGTGCTTTTTTTTCCGGTTGGTGCCCCATCCCAGGTGGAATCCACCCCAGGGCTTCCATTTTCTGCCAGGGTCGCGGGTCCACTGTTGATGCGTTTCCTTCATTGATTGGAACACAGAGTGGCAAGTGGTACCCTCCCATGTTGATTTTCCAGGTACCCTCCCAGCCAAAGGTGCCAGTTAGTGCGAGGAAGGGTAACCATGCAAGTTGTTGGTCGCAGCTCAAGCAAATTGAGGTTGCCAGCGCAAGGCATTGTCATACTAAGCTGAACCGCGAGCCATCACTGGTGCATATGTTTGCATGGGAGGGTGGCCTTGCCTATCCGTATGATGAATGTCCAGCAATCTCACTCTACAGAAATCCAGAAGGGCGCCGACGTCGATGCCCTGATATTTGTTTGGTTGCGTGTTTATCTCGTGTTGCTGCGGGGACCCAAATGAATATGTGGGTTGTTGCAAAGCGGTTTGTCATTTGGGGCACGTAGTGTACTCCGAACGCAATGCTTTGCGTTGTTGTGGAAGGCTCAGGTATGATCGAGTATTCGAAGAAAGCAATTCTGTGGCACTGCTGCTCCT